>OMMV01180299.1:15088-29870 GCA_900302635.1 Chatrabus melanurus
AATTAAGATAATTATTCAATCACTTTTTGTGAGATGTTCACTTTCCATAGATATATATATATATATATATAAAACTATGGAAAGTGAACATCTCACAAAAAGTGATTGAATAATTATCTTAATTGCATTACTAATGCAATTAAACACACAAAACACTAATGATTAGGGTTATATAATTTGTCAATGTAATTATATTTGCAGTTAGAATTAGAGTCTTTTGTTAGAGTCTCACCATTGTTTCTGATCTGAGCTTTTCTACTGTAGGCTGAGCCCACGTCTCATAAACGAAGCTGGCGTTTGCTACTGCTCTTACCAAAGCGAGGTCCCAGAGCCTTTAGCAGCTTCTGTTCGGCTCTGAGGGACACTGAGCAGCAGCATCTGTGTGATCTGCTCACACAGTCACCAGAAAGAGATGGCAAACACGCATATGGCGAGGTAACGACGCACCTCAGTGCACGTCATCACACACAGCCAAACGTTTTTCGAAAAGAAAAAAAACCCCATACTTTTTTCAAGCACTTTTTTTCCCCCAGCTGGAGGCAGAGCCACAGAGAAAGGCAGTGTGACTGGTTGTGCAGACAAGAAAGAGGAAAAGAGAGTTGAGCAAGGGTGCACATGATCTGTTGACCAGGATTACTATCAGCATTATAATCAGGCGTGCACATAACTGGTGCTCGTGTGTGCTCAAAATAAACGATGCACAGCAGAAAACATGGAGGGAAGTGTTTCTCAGGAGGACCGCAAAGATGACAGGTTGTAGGAAAAGTGTTTCCCTCTGTTTTCTGCTGGGCATCATTTATTTTTAGCATGCATGAGCACCAGTTATGTGCACGCCTGATTATAATTTGTTTTAACACAGTACTGTTGTGATGTAGAAAAAAAAGATGTCATATGCTTTCTCTCATTAAAAATACTATATTTCCTAATTGATGGTTCAATTTTGAAAAGTCAGAAAAGTTTGACATCTCTAGTGACACTGTAGTCCACTTACACGGTCTTCTGTAGGAGACAGAGAGGAGGAGTGTGATGAGCAGCAGTGAGCAGCGTGACTGACGTTAACGTCAGTCACGCACATTTAATTAGCTCCCCTGCATACGATATTGCATAAGTAAACAAAGTGACAGTTATTTTAACACATATGCTGCTGTATATAATCTCGTTGTTCCTGTAGCAATGACAAATAAAGCAAGTCTAAGTCATATGGGGGCTTAGCTGTTCAGTTAGATAGAAGTTGGGGATCACCCTCGATTAACCTGGGAAATACAGAACAATATGTCGTAAAACCTGTAACGTCAGTCACTACGGAATTAGCCAGCACATCATTGGACTTTGACCAAGCCTCAGAAAGCTGCCTGTGTTCAGAATTCAGTCCCAGACAGGGAAGAGAGATGGAGGAAGAAGAAAAGGGGACGTAATAAAAGACAAATGTCAGAATTACAACCCATATCCTTCTCATGTTAGACAACTACATTGTCCAGTCAGGTGTTCAGACGGGAAGCCCCTTTCAGACATGTCGTTTGAGCCATTAATTTGATTCTGTGGTTTCATGTTTGAAAAGACCAGAAGTAAATTTATTCTAAAAATGACATCTTTTTTAATCAGTAGGACTTGGTGACATTTTCTTTTTCATAACTCAAGCTCTAATAAATGAAGTCACACTGCTGGTAAAGGCACTAACATGTAACACATTTAATATAAGTTTGCACCTTGACCACAAAAATACATTTAGAAGCAAGAGATATAAATCTGCATCGTTAAGATACAGTCTAAATATTCAACCCATCTGCAGCCTCATAAAATGGCTGCAGATGAACTAGTCACACTGAAGTTGGAAAGCTGCTCCCCATAGTTGCAGAGAGCAAGATAACGAAGCAGCAGAATGGAAGCGTGACGGACCTTCTATACTATCAGATGTAACGTTCTGCTTGGACAAAATGATCTTTCCATATATGTGCTAATTAAAGGCAAATTATATTGTATAGTTCGATATGAGTAGTTGACCCGAGGGAAGGCACTGAAATATTAACATTTATGTTTCTCAAAAGTGTGTAGGGAAGTTATGAACGCACATCTCATCATCCAACAATAGCTGCTGCTTCTGTATCAATATAGAACAAACTCTGGTCTTATCTGTCTGTTTGCTGTGCTTTGGCATTAATAGTTTGTGTATTTTTTTTAATTTTTGTTTTTACTGTATTTCAGAGGCTTTGGGACTCTCCTCTTCCACTCTCCACAGAGGAAGAAATTGCTGCCAAGAGAGCAAGGACACATGGTGAATGGCTTGCATACAAGATCAGATAGGTGTATCTGCAGCAGATGTTTTTGTCAGTGTTTTCCTGGAGACGCTGGGTGGGGTTTGTGAAATTGTTAATATGTGGTCCAGTCATGTTAGTCAGGTAAATGAATATACTTTATAGAAGGATATTTTGTGGACGACTACATCTTAGAAGAGTGTCGTCTTTGTGAGCCGGACGTAATCTTATCACTGAGAGAAGTGTAGTAGTGTGTTAGGTCTGGCAGTTTGCTGCTGTTTGTACCTAAAGGCACCACGCCCAAACGGTGAGTCATTCACAGCGCTGTAGTACAAAAGCTGTCATACCGCTGCGGGAGACGGCACACTAAGGTCGCAAAACTTTGTGTCAGCATTTTTGTGTTTCACATCCTGAGCATTTGCCTTTGTTTTGTTTCAGAGTGTATGGAAGTTAGTCTGGATGCAGATAGTCCCATCAACAGTCCTGTGCTCCCCTGTACTCATGACTTTTATCTTTCTAATTGCCAGAAGGTAAAACATCTCAACTTTTAACTTTAGCATGATTTCTAATTTGATCAGCAGAAATACAATTATTATTATTAACCTTTGACCCCTGGGTGGTGGCTCTGCTGATTTGTTTGATATAAAACCTGAGCTACAGAGATGCATGCAGCTCTGTAAATAGGAGTTATATTATTTGTAATAGAAATAATAGTCTTATCCTTTCCAGTAGGACAATATAAACACATTAATCAAGCATGATGTTATTGTAGGAGTGGGCGATATGGACAGAAAGTCATGCCACTGTAGTTTCAGCGCAGTCATGTCAAAATTGTAGGAGGTTTTTGGAAAACCAGGCACTTTTTCTAAATACAATCTTACTTTGAGAAGTTACCCCATTACAATGTCAAACGCTACGCAAATCGTCCATTTTTTCCCCCCCTCACTTAATTTGTTAAAGTGCCTATAAAGCAAATTCAGAGATTTGCTTCAAAACACATTATACATATTAGAAATGCTTTGCTGATCACATGTTAAAATGTGTTCAACCATGTGTATTTTTTTATTTATTTGGAGTTTGACTGGATTTCTGTGTTCCACCACAGATTTTTGGTGGGCGGTGCTTTAACCGAACCGTATGACGCACCACGGGTTCACTTGCAGAGGCATTAGTATCCACCTATATAAAGCTGGAGCCGATTTGAATCTCTGCTCCAGAAGCAGTAGGTGGCGGTAATGCACCTTTTACGTTGGTTGCCAACTGCTCAAATTTTGAGTCTTGTTGGACAACATTTGAACTAATCCCACTATTTGTTTTTATTTCTTTAATTTCCTTTCAAACGGTGTATTGTTATCTACTGTACAACATTTTTTTTTTAGTCTAGCTGACTGTATGTTCAGTGTTGGTTCAATAAAGCTTTAAAAAAAACAAAAAAAAACCTTGCCCTCGCGCCTTCCCCCTCCCCGCGCGATTGGGGCGTGGTTTCACTGCCTTGAGCCAAACACGCCCCCAGCGTCAGAGAGCAGAGACAGAGGGGGAAAACTGCTCATTTTTATACGATTTTGAAACCTAATTTTTTTTATACTTAGCGATATTTTTAATCATTAAAATTTGGCTCATGGTTAATAACATGCTTTTCTGTGGTTTGACAATTTCAAAACACAGATTGGATTTCACTGTACAGGCACTTTAAAAGCATTATGTGGTTGGTATTGGGCAGAAAAATGCATCAAATTTTACTTATCAGTCACCCTCATATTCACACACAGTTCATGTTAAATTAAAGGATAGAGTGGTATTAAGGGTAATCCATATTGTGACAAGGCGTCATATATCGCCCAGCCCTATATCATCGTGAGTTTACGCAAAAGATTTTATGTTGTTTTTTTTTTTTCCTCTCTCTTTTTTAATGTGCCATTTTCATGTTCCCCAAATTCTTGGTTCTACGTTTCTGCCATTACAGTCTTATCCAATGAAGTCCTCCCCACGTGGCTTTGCCTTGGTGATTAGTAATGTGACCTTTGACCCTGCTGCCGCTGACCTTGAGCCTAGAAAGGGAGGTGAGGTTGATGATGAAGTCCTGAGGAAGGTCTTTACAGAGCTGGACTACCCGGTGACAGTCCACAGGAACCTCACTGCTCAGGTATCTCATAAAGACGGGTTTAATCTCTTTTTCTGTGATGTTACTTAAAAAGCAAAACATGTTATTTGGTTAACGGTCACAAAAAAACTTGAACCGTAAACCAGAGTAGGCTGTTGACCTTGAATGGTTTTGAGAAAGTCACTAAGCCACTGTTGTTTAAAAAGGACGTGTAGTAAATGAGCTTTATCTGATTTCCATGTCTGTATAGAGTGTTGAAGTTTTTGCATGTTTACTGATTTGATTATTTAGCTAATTGTGAGCAATTTGGAATAATTAAATGTAGGTGCTGTCATTGTTTTGCTCCAATGAACCCACACTTGTTGAAACATTCAATGTGACCTTTCTGGCATTAAGCTGCTTCAATAAACTGTTCTGCACTTTACCTGTAGAAAGCTTTAGCCACATTAACTACCATTCTGATTCCTCATCCTCTGGTTAGGGTATGCAGACCTGTATTGAGAATTTCTGCCAGCGGCCTGACCATCGGACAGTGGACAGCTGTGTGGTGTGTCTGCTGTCCCACGGAGTGGAAGGAGCTATATATGGCACAGATGGACAACTACTGCAGGTGCTTCTGTTTGAAAGCTTATTCTGTTGCTGTATAATTATATCATTCAGGAATAATAATTCAACCTTTTTCAGATGCATGACTTTGTAAATTGTCATTTTCAGCTGGACTGGGTGTTTGAGGCCTTTGACAATGCACATTGTCCGCAGCTGCAAAACAAACCAAAGATGTTTTTCATTCAGGCCTGCAGAGGAGGTACGTCGGTTTATGCTGGATGCTATTGTTGGGTACACTGACATGAGAGAAATCTTGTTTGCGACTAATTGATTAAAAGGAAGTACATGGCTGTCCATGGTGCAACTACAGTAGAGCTCTAAAATTATAGTCAGGTAAATCAGCATTTGGACAGTGAGACAATTTTTGTCATTTTGCCACTGTACACCACCACAGTGGAGTTGAAATGACACAATCAATATGTGAGTAAATTGTCCACTTTCAGCTTGAATTCAAAGCGTTCAAGAAAAATAACGCATTAACCAGTAAGGCATTAAAGCCATTTTCATACACAGTCCCTCCATTTTCAGAGGTCATAAGTAATTGGACACAGTATAGAAGAAGGATTATTGTTAATCCATTCATTCATTTTCTAAACCCGCTTATTCCAGTTAAGGGTATTTTGGGGGGGGGTGTCCCGATAGTCACTCCAGTCTGTTGCAGGGCCTACACATATATACAGACTCAGTCACACTCTTACTCACACCTACAGTCAATTTTTAAGAGGTACCAATTCACTAAACCCCATGTCTTTGGAAGCAGGAGGGAACCCACGCAAACACAGGGAGAACATGCAACCTCCACACAGAAAGGATCAGGTCGGCTTCCAAGCCAGGACCTACGCACTGTGAGGCAGTAGTGCCAAGCCACTGTGCTGCCTTATTGTCAATACAAATGATCAGTTTTGGATATATGAACATTTCTAAGTCAGCGAATGTGTCTTAAACTTCATTTGCATCAATCATTGAGAAATACAAACGATATGGTAAAACTGTATGGAGGAGGCAGTTCTCAGACACTGAGTGACTATGCAAGAAGGAGACGAGCATACACCCCCAAGCCGCCTCAGTCTTGCCTCTCCCACGTTGTCGTCAAACTGTCCTACCAGCGCCATCTGTCCATGCTCACTACAAATCCTGTCTGTCCTCATCACTCCCAAGGAAAATTGCAGCATCTACCCCAATTCTTTTTTGCTAAACGCTTCCTTCTTAAACTTTCCTGCATTTCCTCATTCTAACACTGAGTCACCTTGTCTTCCTTCCTGTCCAGATATCACAACCTCTACCTTACTAGGTGTCTCCCTCATCACTTCTGCAGAAATTGTCCAGTCATCTGGCATCTCTTTACCATCACCCAGAGCCTGTCTCACCTCCTCCCGGAATTTCACACAACACTCTTCCTCCTTCAAGTTCCACCATCTGATCCTTTGTTCTCGTCCTCTTCTTCACTTTCCAGCCATTCTACAAACCACCAGCCGATGGTGTCTAGCTACGCTCTCCCCCCTCTCCACCACCTTAGTCTGCAATTTCTTTCCGGTTAATGTGAGGGTTGTTTTAAAAAAAAAAAAAAGAAAAAAAGTGGACTTACCCTTTAAGGCACTAGAGATTGTCTCTAATAATAGTACTAACATTAGAATGTGATGTATGGCTTCTGACATATGTCAGACTACCAATTATGTTTCTCTTGGATCTATGTGACATCATAGGACCGCTCAAGAACAAAAGAACTACGTATCAGGCCTGTCATTTTCCTCGATATGTACAGATATCTGCTCTGCTTTTTCTTGCTGGAAACCTGGTTGGCATTTATACATCCCTCCATCAGTCAAAACACTTTCACAAACCATGGATGGTATCAATAATTTGGTGGCGTCATATGACAAATCACCATATTATAGAGTAGAATTGAATATATTCCAGTGCAGTAGCGCAATAATACACTTTAAACACGTCATTAATCTGTGATATACAACCAGGGTTCCAGCTAATCAGTCAGTGATGGAGGTTATGGCCTGCCTAATGTCTGATATTGCCCCTAACAAACTTGTAGACCCCTCTGGAGTGATTTAATTAGTGCCATGCACTCCCGCGCTCCACAACAGAGTCCACCACAGGTGTGCTGCTGAAAGGCCATAAGATGTGTGTGGGAATAACAAGCAGTGAACATTTACAGGTTCAATGGGGAATTCCCTGTTGCACTATTCCCCAAAAGAGTAGGTGATGGTAATGAAAAAAGACAATCAACAAACAGGAGCCAGTATATTAGATTTCACAGAAGACATTCTTTTCAAATACATACTGTACAAACACCATTAAAATATCATACAGGTGATGTTCTTCCTTGCTTGGCATCTCTGCCTGTCACACTCCACCAGTGCTCACTTGAACAGCTGCCGGGTCGTCAGCTGGAGCCACTGTTCACTGATGTTTCACCCCCTACTAATACATCTCCCTGTGGGAGGGCAGCAGCTGCCCTTATCAGGGTGTTGGACCCCATAACATGTCCCTCCTCCGTAGCCACAAAGCCTCTGCATCCCACTTCCACTGGGTGAGTGGTTGTGGCCCAGTCCGCATCATTACACTTCGCTGCCAACTCTGTGTACTTAAACCATTTGACCTCGTGTGCTGCTGCCATTTGCTCCTCCCAGGGAATAATGAGCTCAATGATGAGGACCTTCTTGGCAGCTGAGGACCATATTACACTATCTGGCCATAGTGTTGTCTGTGTGATCTCGGAAGACAACACCAGTTGCTTGCTCAGGTCAACAAGCATTTTCCCATCCCTTTCCAGGAGTAAGCGGCGATCTCAACTTTACTGCTGATATCTTCTGCCAGTTCTCTCCTGGTCTGACCAAGGCAGTGAGTAGTTGATGATGAACTAAGGAGTTGTGTGTCCCCGCTCTGCACTTCTCCAGCAACTCTGCCAGCTTCTTCAGAACCTGGTTATGCCGCCATCTAAAGCGCAATCTTGCACCCTGACAGTATGTGCCGGAGACCTGCATTGATATTGCTACACAGGGGGCATTTGTCCTCACTTCCAAACCACTGAAAAAGGTTTCGAGGGCAGAAAAGGGTGTCCTATGTGGGTGGCCCTTATCATGAATCCAAGTTGTGCTTGTGGAGTTCGCCAGATAGCCATGTAGTGTTGCTGTTCGACCTATGTGATCTCCATGATCATGCTCTTCCTCTGTTCCCTTGTTGCACTGGACCAGCGCTGGAACCCAGCAATGCTTGACTGCCTTGCACCCTTCCCGGGATCTCTTTGTGCTGCAACATGCTGATGGCTTGATCCACTTCTACCTGAGCCCTCCATTTGCACTCTGTATGGACCTCCATATTTGCACCACTAATCACCTGGATGGAGCACTTTGAAATCTCCAAAATAGGCCTGTCCCATTACTATGATCTGAGCTGGATTCTGCTGTAAAAACAAGTCTGTCTCCACAGGACGGCTTACTTTAGAGCAGACCAGAAAAGCCCCAGGACACCTGGGGAAAAGCATGATAATTTCTTGGAGAAACCTTTGGCAACGTCTATCTGGCTGACCTGGATTGCGCTAACAATGTAACCCTCTTGGCAGAGCTCCTAAGTGATGAATGAGAAGACCCGGCACCTAGGTCTCATGGTCAAATGAGGGCAAGACTAAGGAGCGATGGCAGAATGAGTCTCTTCCCCCCGGCTACCACCTTACGTTGTGACCCAAAAAGTGCAGCCTGTCGCATCCTCCAGCTACCTGGACAGCTTCATCACTTATGGCTGCAAGTGTGACTAGAATGTGAGGTGCAGGATGACTTTTCCACACAGTCAGACATGAGTGGACAGAGGAGCATTTGTAAAAGCTACCTGTGGTCATACCTCCTGCCTTTTTGACACTTTTGCAGAACAGAAGCTAAAGAAAATAAGGAAAATTATTGAGACTAGGTTAAATTACTGATGGCTATTCTTTCAGATGTACTTCCAAGAATCCAACTGAAAATGTACTTTTTTTTTTTCTTTTTTGCTTTACCTGTGGTAATTACAAAACCCAGTTTTCAGTTTAGTGTTTTCAGTTACAAAAAGTCATTGTAAGCACAAGTTTGTTTTTTTTTTCTCTCAAATGGGTTTGTAAAATGGTCTAAAGCCAGCGTCACATGGGAAAACCCAACAGGACGAGACGTATCAGGATGTGTCTGTTCATGTCGTGCTTTTGGCGCGTGTGCCCAGTGGTCACAATAACGTGTGCTAAAGTGCAACTTGATCGAAGATTATCCTGTTTTTAAGTGCAGGAAACAGCAGACAACATGGACATCACCACAGTACATGCAGCTCGCCTTTTGCTTTGTACACCATCCATAGCAGCTTTTGTCATTCATTTTCAGAATAAACGGTGACAACAACAAAGGGGGGAAAAAACTGGGTTTGACCATGAATTTGTAGGTGTCTGTTCTACGGACTTCGTGAAGGACTGATGGCTGAGTTGGAAAAGCTACGATAACCTCATAACGTGTACCTGAGTGTCTTTTGTTTCCTTGTGAAAAAGGGGAGTTTAGCCAATGCAACACAGTGGCTCTCAGGTTTTGGGCATTCTAAAACTCCGCGACTGCGCCCGAATGCCCCAAATACAGGACTGGAAAGACGTTTACTGAACAATGCATTCCCCACCCAGATTTTCCATCCTGTCAGTCTAATTTCTTGTCAGGCTGTCTCATGTGACACGAGCTTAAGAGGTTTTGTTTAACATTGTTTTGTGTTTTGCAGAGGAGATGGACTGTGGAGTGGAGCAGCTAGATGGGCCCGCTAGGACCTGTTCACCAAGCTGTGAACAGCGGGATGCTGGGAGGGAAGGCCGAGGAGATGTGGAGTCTAGACAGACAGGGGATATGGAGAGACCCAGGATTAAACTTCCCCAGCGGTCTGACATGATCTGTGGCTTTGCATCTCTCAAAGGTCAGACAATTTGTAAGTTTGACTTTTTCTTCCCTGGCATGGAACTATGTGTAAACTGACATGTGGGAGAATTAATCGTGCATGCACTGGTATCCACTGGATAACCCTGGGGCTGGATGTGCATGAGACAGTTGTATTTTCATACTATTGCAGGTGCACTTCTTAGAGAATTAGATCTTATAGCTGTTCTCTTTAATTTACAGTCTCCTATTATATTACCAAATGTGAATTACACACCCTGCATTTTAGTGCAATTAATGTCCCCCTCCTTCTCTTTTCTTTAAGGCACAGCAGCCATGAGAAACACCAAGAAAGGATCCTGGTTTATCCAGGAACTTAATGCAGCACTCCGCCTCCGTGCCAGAGACACACACCTTGCAGACATTCTGGTTCAGGTAATCACATGCACCACATTTGTATTCGTTGTGTGAACACAAATTAGGGCCTTTACTTGAAGTTTAGAGGCTGTTTTGTGTTCCTCTTATTCTCCTGTCTGCAGGTAAACAGCCGCATTAAGGAGCGCGAGGGTTACGCCCCCGGCACCGCCCACCATCGCTGTAAAGAGATGTCCGAGTTCACCAGCTCATTATGCAAAGACCTCTACCTGTTCCCCAAGTACCAGCCCCATTACTGATATGCAGCTATGCACACACAGATTATTCCGTACAGCACTTTAAAAAAAAAAAAAATAATAATCCAGGCCACCCACACACATTCCTGTTAGTCACAAACGCTCTTCTGAAGAGACACTTTATTCATTCTACGTTCTATTTGAACACTGCTTCCCCAAGCCCCACACATACACAAGGAAAAAGGAGCAAACTTGTGTTAATCCGTTTTTTTTCTGTACTCAGAAATGGGTAATTTTTAGCATCCAATGTATCAACGTGTTTATATCTCTGCCAGTTCTAAGGATTAGATGTTAATCCGTCAAAGACAGAATCATAATTGTGTTGGCTTCTGTCTTCTTACTGCACAGCTAATTTGAGGTTTCGCTCGTCTCTTTTTAAATGATTTTATACACAGATGTATTTTTGTGGCTTTGTTTTGTACAAAATGTTTTTATAAGGGTTTTTAATCCCATTCTCTGTTTGTACATAATGTTCATTGTAAATCATGACAAGTTCTTGTTTAAGCATAGTGACAGGCAGGGGGCAGCAGAGAACACTGAGGTTAATGCAGCAGAAATGCGTTTCACTGCCTCGGTCATTTCTCCTATCAATTTTTTATATATTTTTTTGTATCTCCTGCAGCCTGTATAATATTTACTGTAGTGATCAGATCCAGCTCTTATTTCAGATCCACTTGGCTACATTGATGATTAAATTGTAATGTTATTGCTGCAGGTTTTAACTTTTTGATTTCACCCTTTTTTTTTCTTTCTTATGAAGAGGAACATCACCTAAAGGGCAGCTTCAAACATAACTGAGTTTCAGATGATTTCTTTTTTTTTTGTCCCCCATGTGCTCCTTCAGTCAGGCCATTCAGCTTTTTAACCATGAATTTCGTGACAGCGCCCACTTGTTTCTCTTCATGGCTCTTACGTCGGTGTAGAGCAGCCGGGTCAGGTTAGCGGTCCGTCAGGGGAATGTGGTGCTACTTCTAGGGTTGTACACCTACAGTGTGAACTCTGACCTTTACTCAGACTCCTAATAGTGTTCCTCCTTCTGCGGGCATCACGCTTTTAGTCTCCGTACTGTATGTTTATTCTGTAAATAGGATAGTATAAATTAAAATTGCTTTATTTTCCCCATGTCTTCCTATAATAATGTGGAATGTTTTCCACAACAGCGCGTACTATGTGACAGAGGTCTATTAGAAAATTTATGACCATGGTGGTGCTTTCACAGTATATTGCTTTGGCACTCCCACACACTGATATTATTTCTCAAGGCTTAAGAAAAGCCTTGAACGGACAAGTGTGTTTTGTTACAGCAGTGTTGTGACATGGAAACAGTATTGATTGTTCACCATCTGTGTGACCGCTCGGGTTTACGCTCTTTGTGAACGTGCTCACTGTGCTTATGTTTCAATAATTAGAAATTATAATTGCAAAACGACAACAGTGGAGTAGAACCAAAAGGGTGACTCTGCTCCAGGGTGAGAAATTCTGAAGTTTCAGGTTTGCTGCCAAGTTCTGCTGAGGTGCAGCGTGTGGGGGGGGGAATTTTGTTTCTGTCAGTCCCATTTACTGCCAAATGTTCTGCACAATAAACAGACTATAGATTTCAAACAAGAATGTGAGTTTTCCTCTCACTAGTTTGTGCATGTGTGCACATGCATGTGTGCGTCGTGCATTTTCCTAGAAGTGTGCATACGTCGACTTTAAGCTAACAGAGTGTGAGGTTTCTGCACGAATGTAAACTGCACGCTCGTACTTTATTTGATCCTTCTTGTTGCTGTGTTTGCGTGTGTTGTCCGCTGCGCACAGCTCGTCCGCCTCGTTCTCAGGTGTAGTATAACTGGCTCCAAACTATTCCGCTGCGCTCAGGTCTCTCCACGCTGTGACTCAGACGTATGTATCTCTCACACTGCCCACCACCCAGTGATAATGTTCTTAGTGTATCAGATACAGGCCCAGCCAGCTGTCCGCAGTCATTCTCCCTTGACACACACACACACACACACTAGCAGTCAGAGTAACACATTTCTCACTGGCCTCCGATGTGCTGTGAGATTAGAATGTTATGCGCTGGCGTGTGGACCACAAAGCGAGGCGGTGTTAAAGGGGATCTGTGGTCTCTGTATTTTTGTGGTTTCATAATGACAGTCTGTCTCATCAGTCTGAAAGGAGGAATCACACAAAAAAGCCAAAGTTACAGACGTTACCATCTACGCCGAAGGTCCAACAGCCATTTAGCTATCAGCGAATAATATGCAGCTCAGTTCACTTCCTGTTTCAGTTCATCTGCATATCTGAACCTACTACAGAGGTTAAGCATTATGAAGCAGAGCTGCAGCTAACAGTTTATTTTCCTTATCAGTTAATCTGTTGATTGCTAATTATCCCTTGCAGACCATAAGGCCAGATGGGGGTATATAGAAATACACTCCATCCATGCATCACTCACACTTTCATATGCACATAACTTCAACAAAATGTATCTGATTTTTCACCAAATTTGAAGTAGACATCCTAAATGAGTGCATCTCAGACCAGTTCTCATTTGATCATGATGGCATTTCACCAAGAACCTCTAAGGACCGCCCATTTCTAAACTAAACCTTCCTGCTTTAAATTTTGAAAGCAGGACTGCCAGTATTCCAAGAAATACAGTATCAGAACACAAAAGACGCACTTTAGTGAGCATCTAATTGATCTACCAAAGTATTCAACACTTAAGTCGATTGCCACGGTACAAATTACCGACGGGAGATGCTTGGCACACGAGTGTGCCGTCTTGTTTTATCAGAGGTGGTTTGTAAGGCCACCTTTACACAGCGCAGAGATTGTTGGGTAACCATTGAGCGATCAAAAATTGGCCCGATCTCTCAACGATCTCCTAAACCCTCGAAAAAGCAGTTTGTGTGAATATCCGGGAGATCCTTGTGCTGTCGTTGAGCGATCAAAAATTCAATTTTTCGGCAACTTTCATGACTATCTATAGGGATCTTTGAACGATCATTGAGAGATCAATGGAGACTAAGCCTCTTGCAGCAGCCATTGAGAGTTTGCTGAGCGCTCGTTGTGCAACCAAGAGAGATCAATGAGAGACCAGGAGAGATCGCTGAGGGATCATTGAGAGTTCCTTGCGTGACCAAGGAGATCGCTGAGCCATTCCAACAGATTATCTTCTTCAGCTTCAGTGAGGGGGGCAAATGTCTTTTCTTTCCTTTTCTTTTTAGCATGGCTGCTGGCATCAGTGGATTCGGAGTCAGAGGTGTCCATGTCCAGGGCGGCACATCCCTCAAGACCACGAGCATCATCACTACGAGGACCAGGAGCAGGACCATCAGTATCGGCATCATCAGGAGCAGATTCATATGAATATGGCATTCACGTCCACAACCATGACGTTCATGAGCTTCGTCACGTTCGTCAGCGTCTCCAGCAGCTTCCTCCTCTGGAACTTGAGGACCACCTTGACCATCACCACCTTGACATTCAGAGACTGTCAGTCTTGGATTCTTGGTCTTGTTCCTGGGGCCTTTCTTCAGAGGCATGGTGTAGAGTGTTGAGTTATTCAGTTCTTGTTCTTGTGTTCTTCAGCAAGTCTACAGAGAGAATGAAAAATAGGGGGTTTAGCACCCATATTTATAGCCCCCAATGCCACACTTCCCATCGCCACGGCAATCTCTCCCCAGTCTCTCAATGAACGCTCAACAATCTCTCAGCGATCTCCACCGCAGTCTTTCAGTGAACTCTATTGGTCACCGATCTCTCTGCCATCTCTACCTTCGGGGTGGAAAAATTTGGCGTTCATTGAAAGATCGCTGGGAGATCGATGAGATCGTTGAGTGCTCCTTGAGCATTTATTGAGATTGTTTTGGACTGAGTCAAAACTTTGAGGAGACCGTGGCGACCGTAGAGATCACTGGAGGATCATTGAGGGATCTTGGTGATCACTGGGCGCTCATTGAAAGATCGTTGAGAGATCTGGCCAATTTTTCATCGCTCAACAATATCCACCGCTGTGTAAAGGGGGTATAAGTCACCATCAAGTCACTCTCAAGTCATGAAATTACAAGTTCAAGTCAAGTCCCAAGTCAGCTGGTTCAGCCAAAAGTGCAAAAAACAAAAAGTTGATTTTTTTTTTTTTTTTTTTTTTTTTTTTGAATTTTTTTTTTTTTTTTTTTGCTCTGCGACCTTGGAAAGTAGGTCAAGGTCACTCATCATGGACTTCATCCAAGACCTCCACAGGATGCATATGTGGTCCAAATTTGGTGGTCGTACACTGAA
>OMMV01180311.1:0-22436 GCA_900302635.1 Chatrabus melanurus
GGGGGGGGGGGGGGGTGGCGTGTGTGTTCCTCAAGCTCGGGTGCTCTACCAGAGGCCTGGGAGGTTGAGGGTTCTGCGCAATATCTTAGCCGTTCCTAGGACTTGGTTGCGTGGCTTGTGTGTAAAGTCTGGCCACAATCTTCATCCTCAGCTCAGTAGATGCATGGGTCATAGGAGGTGTTTGGGCGACATCTAGTTCCTTAACACTGCTCTCTTCTAACACAGTCAGCTCATTACGTGCACAGTACTGCTCAGTATTGATTGGTTGGTTGTAGCCTCTGGATCTCCAGCTTCGAAAGTAGCTTCCTTCTGTTGATGTTAGAGTACTGAGCTACCAGGTGCTTCTTGGTCAGTGTAGATGTTGGTCTTCTGCTCATCCATAGTTCCCACATGCGTTGCATATATCCTCTCTCATTGGGTCTGCTGCCATAGTAGCATTCCATCAATTCCATGTTGTCAGCATATATATATATATATATACACACACAAAGTATATTGTCAAGATGTATGTTTTTGAGCTGCAGCTTTATGGTTTATAGCATATTATTATTCGTCGTTTCTTCCACGTCCCTGTTCATTCACATCATTTGCACCGCACTCATCCAGTTTTCCCAGAGGAATCTTTCAAGTCTTGACAAATTAAGTCTTAATTAATGTGTAGCTGATGTTGTGAAGTTAAGTATAATGATTTTTGTCATTTCATTTCACCATCGGTTAGATCCAGAGGACCCGACCGTTGCACCATCTCCCTGTCTGTCCGTGCACCTTCAAAGGCTGAAGGCCGAAGCGCAGGAAAAGCAGCTTCAGCTGGAGGAGAGTCACAGACGAGAGCTGGATCGTCTCAGAGCGTACTACCAGCAGCAAGCAACGGAGACCGAGCAGCTCTACACTACGGAACTGTGCGTGTTGGAGCAGCAGCTGCAGGAGGTTACAGCCACTGAATCCCACACGAGGTAATCCAGACGACCATTAGGCTCTGCATTTTCAAAAAGAAATGTGAAACCCAGGACTCATATAAATGTGATTTTTAAATACAGCACTCAGCAATGTGCCCAAGCACAAATTTTGCTACTCTGCTCAATGTTGATTGTTTAGTTATAAAATGTCCCTGAACTACAAGAAACTGTAGCATTTAAGGGCCGGTAGAGGTCTTCCCAGAACCAAAAGGTTGGAACCCAGCCAACATGGACCTATTGAACTCCCATTCAAACCCAGGCTTTCTAAAAATATACACCCGGTCCAAAAGTAACCCAAGGTTATTAAGACCCGGTCCGAAATCACCAGGAGCTAAATGTGTTCAGTTTAAAAAGCCGTGCACCAGAATGGAAAACAAACACACAAACACACACACACAGTGCTGTGTAATGTGTTAACGGGAAGTGGATATTGAAAAGAGCAGCAACGGGCTGGCTGACATTATATTGATTCTGACTTTTAATTAACTTTAGAAACTGTTGCGGAGAAAATGCAAATAATTTCATTTGAAGAAGATATTAATTTGTCCTCTGATCTGTGCGCTGATGGTCGAGAGGTTAAAGCCGCGAGCTTGAAACCAGAGGATCCTCAGTTCAAATCCCTGTCAGACCAGAAAATCACTAAGAGCCCTTGGGCAAGGTCCTTAATTCCCAAATTGCTATCGAAATGCAGTCCATATATCATGCACGGTCACAGATGAATCCAACCACATCTGTATGTGTGTGTGGTTGTGTGTGTATATACAAATACCAAGGACCTTCAAATCCATGCAGAAACATATTTCAAATATTCTTTGATCTGTCTGAAAATCCAACTCCTGTCTCACTGAGCTACATAATTACTATGCAGTTTAGACCATTTTAGCTGAAGAGTGTATACGAAGACCATGACCCGGACTTAACTGAGGTTTTTGCACACAGAACATTTTCCATTCTAGACTCTTATAAAACCTGAATACTTGGAAGTGGGTGTAACAAAGGGCAGGGGGAAAAAAAGGAGCATCTCCACAAGTTGCATTTGCAAAAATTGTTTGTCTCATATGAGATAATTTGCTCCACAACATGTGACAAAGTAGAATAATGATGATACAAAATTAGTTCATTTGCATTTATTTTTCAGCATATTTTAAATTCTGTACGTAAACTTCACGAGAGCCAATATTTCAGAGAGAAGCGCAATTTAGACCATTTTAGCTGAAGAGCAATATGGAGACTGTGTCCGTGACTTCACTGAGGTTTTTGCACATAGAACGCTTTCCTTCCTACACTCTTCCAAATCCTGGCAGGAATTGAGATGCTGCTGCCCTCCACTGTTTGCACGTATATTTACCACAGTGGTTTTCAAGACTTTAAGGTAATACCCAGGTAGTAAAATGATGCTGACTGCCAAGTAAAGTACTTACCAGGCAAAATTTTCATAAAAGCATGTCAGACGTTAATCATATTTGTCCGTTTGTCCAGGGTTACAGAGTCCACATCGGAGAGTATGGAGGCGCAAAGTGAGGAACAAAAGGTTTGTCTGCAGAACTTTGCATTCATCGAACTATTTGATCTTACATGCATGACGATGCATGATGAGCTGAAAAAAAACCGTTCTTTCTGCGTTAACATGGTATGACAGTTGGGGTGGATGAGAGGAGGCGTTTCCAGCCTCGAGGCTAAAACATGTCCCATTTCCCCAGTTTTGCTCCAGAAGCCACAGTTTGCACGATCTCATACCTAGCGGGTAAACTGGTAGATTGTTGCATAACAAGCCAATGTAGCGCGTTACTCAAGTGAATGTAATGCCGTCTTGGTGGCTGCATGAAAAGAGGATTCGGTTTTGCTTGAATGAACTCCATTTAATCCATCTCTCACTCGCCGTCACTCCGACCTCAGAGGTCCCGGCAGCCCCTGTGTCCGTGGGTCTTGCATGCTAATGCAAAGATCACAAAGGAAGGGAGCAGAGAGAAGACTGGCAGAAGAACAAGAAAAATGAGGAACTGGAAAAATTTGGGACACGATGCGCTTTAAGATATGTTTGGCAGTGAAGTTTTAAACTGGAGGCGAGTGATCCGGAGGAAGTTGAATAACAGGGGGAAACGGACAATACAGGGATTCATCACAGCACAGAACAGCAGTTTATTAGTGGAAGCTCTAACGCCAGGCATCTCTCTCTTCCTTTATCAAGGATAAAGAGGGAAAAATAGAGAGTTTAATTTTTGTTGTCTATGAATTTTGGAAACTCCAGTCTTCTTTTCGATAACTCTGCAGCTTTTCTGGATAACTCTTCTCTTCCTCTTTTCTGTATTTTAATCTCTGAGTAGGAGCTTTCAGAGGGGGAGTTGTTAAAAGGAGGCGCAGCGCTACGTTGGCCTGCGAGGGCCGTGGGCCTGTCGGCGCAGCTCCAAGCGCTGAGGAAGGCGCTCTACAACAAGTACATGCAAGAGGTGGCTACTCTGAAAGAGCAGCACAGCAGCGAGCT
Source organism: Chatrabus melanurus (assembly GCA_900302635.1). Taxonomy (NCBI): domain Eukaryota; kingdom Metazoa; phylum Chordata; class Actinopteri; order Batrachoidiformes; family Batrachoididae; genus Chatrabus; species Chatrabus melanurus. Next base: position 3,439 of record OMMV01180311.1, read on the forward strand.
GAGGAGGCTGAGAGAAGAAAGGGAGCAAGAGAGGAAAGCAGGGGAGTGTCGGCACGAAACGGGAGAGAAAGCGGAGGCGACGAAGGTTGAATACGACTCTGACAGTTTCAGCAGGAGTGGATGTTCCGCCGAGAGCCTCGGAGCAACCGGGCAAGTCCGGCTGGAAGAGAAACAACACTGGGAGAAAGTGGAAGAGGAAGTCGCCAAGGTACAGTTTTGTGTTTTCGTTCAACTTAACATCAGGGCAGCTGATAACAACTGCATATTAAGTGTGAATTATGCTACATAAAAGGGCACGTTATATGAATTTATCGTCTATTAAAAATCTGTTTTAATGAGTATGAATGGGGGAAAGTGTCAAGTAAAACAAAGTCCTCTGAAACTGTTATTTTACACTGCAAAAACGCAAAATCTTACCAAGTATATTTGTCTAATTTTTAGTTAGAATTTCTCATCTACACTTAATATTAGAAACAATCATTTAACAAGTAAAATTTCAGTAAGATATCAGGACTTGTCTTTAGATAATGCATCATAAAAATCTTGTTAAGCAAGCCTTGGAAGCATCTTATTTCGAGTCTGAGATGAAACAGGTTTTTTTTTACTCCCCATAAGAGTTTTAAGATGCTATTTGGAAATGATATACCATAAAACAGGGTGACGAGGGACAAAAATGAAACTTTTTTTTTTTTTGCCCTTGCTAGCTAGTTTTTTTTTTTTTCCTTCAAGAAAAGTAATGCAATGTTTCACAATTTTCTTTGTAAATTCACTGGTTTAAGGGCGAAAGAAAACCATTTTCACTTTTGTCTCTTGTCAGCCCGGTTTACGGTAACGCTTCTTAATACTAGTAAAATAAAGCTCAAAATGAGTTTTCTCAGCTGATTTCAAGACTTTATTTCAAGAAGAAATATTAACTAGTGAAAATTCTCTTGTTCCTTTGGCAGAGTTTGTTTTGCTTGTTAGAAGTTATAAACACCTTGTTTTCATGGTAAAAAAAAAAAAAAAAAAGCATTTTCACATGTTCCATTGGCATTTTTTTTGTTACCTGTTAAAGTTATAAACACCTTGTTTTCAACAACAACAACAAAAAAATCTGTCAGTGGAACATGTGAAAATCCACTTAAGATTTATTAAACTACAATCTTGAAGTTGGCTGAGAAAACCTCATTTTGAGCTTTATTTTACTAGTATGAGGACGTGTGTTACACCTTTTCCAAAACAACACGGCAGCTTAAAAATCTTATGCTGACTCTCAAAAACTTGTTTCGCCTCAGATATGACTCAAAACAAGATGTTTCTAAGAGTCTTTCACTTAAGACTTTTAAGATGTATCATCTATAAACATCTTTATATCTTACTGAAATTTTACTGAAGAGATTCTGTCTTATATTAAGTGTAGATTAGAGCATTTGACTAGAAATTAGACCAAAAATACTTGGTAAGATTTTGCAGTATAGAAAAGTTCTTCAAAGTTTGAGCCAAAGACTTTTTTTTTGTAACATTGTTATCAGCATTCAGAGAACATTGTCCCACCGCAAACACATTCCTAAGATACGTTGTCTTTCAATCCCGATGTTTTGACAGGTCATAGTTCAGATGTCGGTGCAGTTTGCGCAGCAGACCGAGTTTGCTCGACTCAGCAGACGCGCCTGCCAGACGAGCACATCGGTGCAGACCGAGTGTGATGAAGAGGAGGCGGACGAGGCGGAGAAAGAAGAGCGCACTCCTCGAGCTTCTCTTACCTCCGGTGTTTGGATGGAGGAGGCGGAGAAGGAGGCATTAGAAAGGGAGTTGGAGGAGCGGAATGCTGAGATTGAAAAGTTAAAGGAGGAGCTGCAGGAAGCTGAATCCAGACATCGTCAGGTCAGTGTGGCTTCTGCCGCTAAGACTTCATCCTTTGAAATGTACAGACTTACAGCTGGAATCACTCTGTGCTGTAATGAAACTGAAGATCGGTTTTCATTTTTACCTTCATGTTGCAGATTTACAAATTATTATTCCACCTACTGCAAATTGCACGATTAAAGTTGCTGTCCTATTTGGCCGCTGTTGTGTAAACTAATCACTTTTAGATGAGGAAAATCTTTAAGATGTCTCACGGCAGTGGCAGGAGTTTGACGTAACGTGTGTGTATTGTGCATATTTATTTATCCAGTGCGTCTGCTACAGATATACTGGTTTCTTCTTGTTGCTCCGAATTCATATTAAAGCACTTCTCGTGCCTTGAAGAGCGGATCGCACGGCCAGCGAGGCTGTCGCCAACCATTTCATGCATGATTAGAGAGCGCTGCGACTGTCAGGCTCGCTGTTCTTTGTGAGACGAGTTACTCCAACAAACTCTAGGTGGTAACTCAGTCAGGATGATTAAGTATTTATAGGAGACATATTGTACAAAATCAGGTTTTATCTGCATTTTGCTGGTACATGTGGATGGGGCTGATGTTAAACACCTTCAAAGACTCACAATTCTAAGACGCTGAATGTAGAATTTCCACTGCAACGCCCACACGGTCTGTGGGACACAAACGGAGACGCAGCAGCAGCTCCTTTCCATCTAAAGGGGAACTAAGGGGTTTTTTTTCAATTTGGGCTCTATTTTTGGATGTTTTTGGGTTTATACAGTTAGCTGCTTACCTTAGCCTCATAGGCCGTTTGTCCTGAGGGGCTTGTTCCTTGTTGAAAGCCGAAGAGCGGGCCTAGATTTGATTTGTTTTCTTGTATTAAAATCCTTCTCTGTTCCACTCCACCCTAAAGCTGTGTAACCGGTGATGCAACAGGCAAAACGTCCACTATCCCCAGTTTCTCCAACCAGATCCGCAGAAGCCTATAACTCCTTCCAAGTTGTCATGGGTGTCTTCCCTCACTAGTCTCCTTAATTCCTAAATGGTTGATGTGTTATCTTTGCTAAGCCCCTTGAGTTAAAGCTGAAAGTCAACACTACAAAAATTGCATTTTGTAAAAACAAAACAAACAAAAAAAGTCACTGTCCAATTACTTATGGACCTGACTGTATTTGCGTTCACATTTCTCACTCTGTTTGGCTTTTGTTTGTACTACAGCAGTAGTATTGATCACTAAATCTTGTCAAAAAAATGAGATAATGTTGAGCTATATGATTTTTTTTTATTTTTTTATTTTTTTTTTAACCTATTAAATCAGTTTGAATTGTGTGGAAAAAAATGTGAGACGTTATGATGTATTGATTCATTGCTGAAAGAATAAATGTTTAACTATCTGTATTATTGATTTGCCAACCACAACTTATCTGCTATCCAGGAAGATTAAATGGGGTTCAAAATGTTTGTGCTTATCCATGAACAGAAACGATTGTCTGAAATCGGTGCCAGCCTCGGCTCGTCTGCATTCTCTGCACAGCCCAGTGTCTTGGAGGAGGAATTGAAATTCTGGTTGCAGATGCAGAGTTGTAATTCTGCTTTGTCGACTAAAGGCGGCGCCATCTCCTCTCATAATCTCTGTGTCTCAGGTGCACCTGTTGCCATAGTAGCACAGAGATACTAGTGTCTCTCTTTCCCCTCTCTCAGCTCTGAGGGAGATAGAAGTGAGTCTTTGTGCGAGCAAAAGGGCAGCGTTTGCGTGCAGGCCTTTGCCGTGCCTCATTTGCATGGACTTTTCCTGATGGTCACACATGCGACCGCTCTGTCCTTTGCTGTTTAGAGTTTTCAGGAGTCGGGTCTCTTCAGCCTGCTGTAACTTTTGTGATGACGGGGCTGCTGTCTGTGTTCTCTCTTCTGCCTGTGCAGGTGTTAAAGTGCAGTGAGGCGGGTCAGCAGGAAGGTGAGGAGGAGGAGCAAGACCCAGGTGGGCTGGGATCAAGGCAGGCTGGTCAGCCCCGTCCTTCATCTCAGGATGATGGCGAGAGCGCCGATAAGGACACTTTAACTGCTGAAAGGTAGTTACAGGAACTGCATTCACACTGTTCCATAATGACCAGTTCAGATTTGTGCAGTGGGAAGCTTTAGGTTGCCTTTTAACCTCTAGCTGTGGAGACCAGATGAAAATAAGCATTTTAGGCCAATTCTAGTTCATTTACATGTTTTATTTTTATTAAGAAGCACTGTCCCTGAGAAAGAACTACATGAAATATAAGCAAAACCTTAATGTTAAATTGCTATGAGTTTAGTTGCTCCTTCATGCAAAGCATTTTTATATGTTTGTTCACTTTAGTGCTTAAAGTAAAAAGTTTTTTTTAAAGTTTCTAGTTGACTAACCCATTGTAAAAATGCGGCGTCAAAGGTGCTCTGAGCTTGTCAAAATTAGAAGAGCACATGTTGGAGTCATAACACAGTTACTGGACAATCAATCAAACTAATTAAAAATCTTTTTCCCCCTTTGACTGAACCAAAGAGAAACGGGGAATAAACTAATTAATTAAAGCCACATGTGTTTTCAAGTCAATTGTGCAGCCGCGCCGCTCTGTGCACACCTGATCCCGTCACATCTCAGAAGTTAAGTAGAATAGGACCTGATTAGTACTTGGCCGGAGGACCACTTAGGAACGCCGGGAGCTGCACACAGGTTTCTCCGTGTGCAACTGGAGTTGCGTCTGGAAGGGCATCCGGTGTAAAACGTGCCAGATCCCGATGTGAATCTCTACCGGATCTGCTGTGGCAACTCATGGAAACTGGAACAGCCGAAAGAAAGGGGGGCAAAAAAGATTGCGGTGGAGGGGGCTCCAAGGAATAAATGCTGGGAAGCACTGCAGGGTTCTCACCAGGATTTTTTTGACAGAGTAAAATGGTCAAAAAGCTCTGGCATTTTAGCCGATTTTCGCTTTGAAACCGGCTCAAAATCTGCTGCGGTGTTACACGTGCGTTTATTGTTATTCCCACACTTCGATGTTCAGATAATTCTTTTTTGTAGAAATAACGTTTACCTTTGAGGTCACCGCATTTTACTTCTTCTGAAGCGGCGTGCAGCTCGCCGCTGTGCGACGCTGCTTCGGGCTTCACGCGGCTTCGTATGCTCCGTAGGGTTCGATACTTCCAAGTTCTACAAGTTCAAACGTGAGGCTCATTAAACATTCGAAAACCATCGTCACGTTTATGTTTCGTGATTCTTCCATTTGTCCAACCACAGTCAATAAGCAGGCGAGCGTAGACATCGCTAAGACGAAGCTGTGGTAAATGTTTCAAAGTCCCGTGTCCACGGCACAGCTGTCCCAATCAGATCGTGAGCGGAGCTGTACGGCGGAGTCGACCGCTGTCGCTTGCTCCAAACGATTGTGATTGAGGTGACAGCACGGAATACAATAACCCACTTTCACCGCGGCGACTGCCGCCAGTAAGCGGGTGTCTCACATTTAATCTGGCAATATTTAAGCAGGTAAATGTGCTCAAAACACTATTACGCAGCGTAACGGCCTTAATTACAGCATCATGTTAACAGAAATGCGCTGGCGAGAACCCTGCACTTATACTATGAAGCAGTCGCTTTAACTGACAGATCTTTGTTCGTTGAGTAGCAATAAAGACATTTAAGAAGCTTAGTTATGAACCTCACCTTCGCCACATTTCAGAAACCTCTTGCATAAAGCCAACGAGAAGCTGTGTCAGGTGCTGGTGGATGTCCTGAAGACCACGGCAGCAGCGGAGGAGACGATGGGCCTCCACATGCAGAGTCTGCGTGATGCTTCCAGCGGCCACCAGCAGACTGCATCGCCTCAGTCCACCCCGCAGAGAGCAACCTGGCAGAGAGTGAACACGGAGCCTGTCCGACCTCACGCTGCAGGCAAGTAACAACACGGTTTAAAAAAAACCAAACCACTGGTGTAAATAGCAGTCTCTGTATTCAGACAGCAAATACGGGTCCACTCACCCACTGGAAGACTTTCAGTACTGGACTTAAATTTGTATCTTTAGCTGATCATTCAGTGAAGCGTCTCGGATAACAAGAAATAAGACGAAATAAATAAATACTGTAAATAAAATCAACACACAGCACTTCAGTATCCAGCATTAAAAATATTTCTGTGCTCTTTGAATGTTGCACACATACGGCTGGAACTACATGAGAATCCAAGTTCTTCTTCATAATCCAATCCCAAATCCAGTTTTTGGTATTTTTTTACCCTGGAGTTGAGAAGCAGATTTTTTGTTTGTTTGTTTAAGTCTGGGCTCTAATGTTTATGTGAAAACCAATTTTTCAAACAGGGTTCAAAACTGAGTCATACGTAGTTTACAATCAGTTCTGATTTTCTGAGTTTCTTGAATTTCCCCATGGGGATCAATAAAGTATCCATCTATCTATCGATCTATCTGAATTGAGTCTTTGTTGGCCTGGTTGTGTCACGACCATAATCATCAATGGATCATATCCTGTGAGCTATTAGTGGGCTAAAGGGAAGTATTTATGACATAATAATGCTGTGGTGCAAAACAACTGTTTAATAGAGTTTAATTCATGTTGCAACCATTAATAACAGTCTGATTGCTGCAAGATTTATTCAGTCAGAACAGCTGATATCAACAACATGATATCGGACAAAACAAAAATAAGATTAATCCCAGCATGCACTTTGGCTCAACATCTGTTTTGCTTGAGCTTTTTTTTTTTTTTTTTTTTGTCTCTATGTAAACTAGTTTGTATATTGTAGGAATGCCTAATCTGATTTGGATCAAACTTTGCAGGTGCATTGGGCATATGCTTGGGAATAAGTGATTTGATTTTGGTTAGGCTCAGTCAGCGATCAAGGTCAGAGGTCAAGGTCAAATTTCCATCCCCATGCCAATATATAGAAAAATGGCTAATTTTATGGAAACGAATTTAGATATTTTGTTGTTTGGTGAACTCGACTGTTTAAAAGCCTGTACAACAGCGGTCTCCAACTCCGGATCCTCGAGGGCACCTTCCCCGCATGTTTTCCATGTCTCCCTGCTGCAGCCACCAGCTGAAGTCTGGTGTTTCCTAGCTCCTGATTGTCTGAGCATACCTGACAGTTATTTAGCAGTCGGTGGTGCAGGGGGAGTTGGAAAAGATGCAGGACAGGTGCCCTCGAGGACCGGAGTTGGAGACCTCCGCTGTATAACGTTTCTCTACATGCCTGATACTTTGACATTTGTCGCTGTGCTCTCTGAACACGTTTGATGTAGTTTTTTTGTTGTTGCAAAGTAATGTGCAAAAGTGAGGATGGCACAGGACACACGCTTATTTGGTGATCTCTCAATAAATTTCAAGTTGTTTTTTTGTGTAGTTGGTGCCCTCAATATTATTGATTACTAACTTATAAAATGAAATCACTTTATTGGACAGCATAAGGTTTGTGAGGAAGCTTCACTTTTGTTTGGATTCCAAATGGGTGATTGATAAAGGAAATAAAAATCAGAAATAACAATCTGCACATTCTTCAAGAAGGCTTTAACTGACCTGTCAATCAGAAAATACTTGTGTAATCGGTGTACTTTATAGACTTTGCACAAAATACCCACTGGTTTGTGTGTCATACATTTGTCTCGAATACGAATCAGGTCACTCTGCAGAAAGTTGCCATAGCAGCCACACCGTAGCAGACAACGTGAGTGTGTGGTCCGGAGAGACGGATGCTGACGAGGGCCTGGAGATGTCCCAGCAGGTGATGGTGGTGGGATCACAGCTGGGGAATGAAGAATATTTAATGAGCATTAGCAGCCGACTCCAAACTGCGTTGGAGAGGATGTTGACGACCATCACCGACACCACTAACCAGGTACAGACTAAACACAGGTGGTTAAATGGTCATAGTGTTTGCCATTTGAGGCACTTATAGATTGGGTGTACGTTATGATAAAAGCGTTTATTGCAGGGATTTAATTGCTGTAGCATTTATTTTCCTTTGTTAAAGGAAATGCGGTAATAGCAGGTTGCAGTATTGGCGGGATTCATCCTGCATGGTTTGTTTTTGGGGGTTTTTTGTCTCGAAAGAACACAAAGCCCTAGTGACACAATTAGGCTTTTGTCTAAACGTTTAAACACCCATTTTCAACATTGTTAACCCCCTGCAGGATTCTGCACCCGTTCAAGAGGCATAATGGGGAGGAGACTACAGAACGGGGCCGACAACAAAGTTGGCCCGTCTAGAATTCCCACACAAAAGAGCTGCTTCATTCCCACTGGTTGCCTTTAGATACGAGCTATGTCGACACGGATCTTTTGTCTGATCACCCGGGCCTATCATAATCCAGTTGGTCAGAACAGCCCCGCCCCCTTTGGCTGTCCGTGCAAGCGCGCCCGCTGTGTCCTGTGTCAGCTCACAGAGACGGGGCAACTTTAACTAGGCCACTGAGTGTGTTGCTGCTTTAACCGCCTGCACAGCACATCTTCCCTTTGGCTGAAATTTGTGCATTATTCACGCTGGCATAGTTTCTATCTTGGCGGTCTAAAAATAACTGCCAAGAAATTCCAGGCCAAGCATCATTGTTGATTCAGCATCCCTTTAAACTGCTGCGTGCATGTTGGTGAATATATATTCTAATGAGTCATTTAGAGTTCTAGTTTTTTGTTTTTTTCTTCAATAGTGCATTTTCCCCTACATCATGCTTGCAGTATCCTGCTCCTGCTCAAGATAATCACATTTGCTTCACTGACAAAATTGTCATCATGACTCTCCGACCCTTAAACCTTAAGAAACCGCTCTGTAGTTGCAAGCGGTGCAAATCTCTTCCAAATGGACACAGTTACAGCACAATAACAATGTAATAAACACGGCTACTAACAGTTAGTGTAACGATTTTCCTTCCACTATTGATCTACTTGGCATGTGTCTTGTCAGCGAGCAGTGCTGGATCATCGCGTCTCGCCTCTAAAGTGGCGTCGTAAACAGCGATTGACGTAACGAGCCGGTTAAGTTAAGTGCGTTTGCGTCTGTAGATTATTTATTTGCGGTTGAGTGAGTACTCCTTATTATTCAGTGAGTGGTGGAAACGGTTCATGGCACTTGACAAGCTGGTAAGCGCTTCCAAGAGGCAACATGTCAGAAAGACTTAATGACTTTTTTTCTGCAGCTGCACAGGGAGTGATTCCGGTTTGGCAACTTTTTTGTGGATGGGTGTGTTGTGTTGTGTGTGTGTGTGTGAGATCTATTTGCAAATCGACCTGGCTCACTGGCCCCAACAAATGAAGCCACACCTGTTTCCCTCCCACTTGTACCGAACAGTATCCTGCTAGTTGCGTTTGAGCAGGGAAGTGAGAGGAAAACCTTCTGTGCCGAAGTGTGGATGATCTTTTTGACCACGTAGACAGTGAAAAACGCGAAGATTTAACAGGAAACAGGCGAGCTACCCGGCCGGAGTGAGTAATATTATGAGCAAAGGGTGTGTGCGGCACAAGGCGGCAATCCTACTAGGAAGTAAAGAGGAGTGACTGAGCACTTTACATCTGACCGCTGTCATTTCACCCTTGGCTGGCTACCGCTTGGATCAGACAATTAAAAGGGGGCCCCTAGGAAGCTTCCGGTGGGTCGCGGTTGCCGCGGCGCCACAGTGTTGTTAATGAAGCTCCAGAGAGGGAGAGGCAGCGAGTTGGAGCAGACGCAGCGGCATGAGCTTCACCGAGAGGCATGATGTGATCATGCTCAGTAGAAAGGAGGTCAGGAAGAATGGAGAGACGCCACAGCGCTCCAGAGAGGACACGAAGAGGAGGAGAAATACCTGGCTTTGTGTTGACGTGCCTCACTCGTGTTCTTCAGGAATTCCCGTCAATGTGCCAGTGCCGTGTGTGCCTTCCACCTGCTGCTAGCGATGACACTTTTTGGGAACACCGTTCTTCTATCCTGCCACAGAACATTTCGCCATTGCTATTGGATTTTTGTCTCTCAGTATTTACCTGGAACACGTTATACCTCACCCCGTGAGCATGTGGTCAGGCTGACGTGAACGCCACGATCGCCAAATGTTGTTTACTCTTCTTGTGTGTGCAGAAAACGCATAGAAACTGTTGCTTGGAGCTGTCCACAACGCTTCATTCCCCAGTGGACTTACTTGCGGTTGCTCAACCTGCCAGATCACAGCAAATGGAAATGACTTTTCATGACTCCAGACAAAGAACTTTGCAGTAAGGACACAAGGTGGATTCGGTGGTGCCATGGATTCGTACCGCTCCTACTGGAACTCCAACATGCACAACAGCTTGTGGGTGGAAGGAGAGGACCAGGATGTGTACGAGGTGGAATCGCGTGTGCCCCTGCCACGACCTTTTCCACTTTCTCATACTTTGAATGAAAAAAATGCTGTGGTGGTGCAGACCAAAATCTCACATGTCAATCATAGGACCAACGGACATCTTCTTAAAGTCATCTCCAAAATCTCCCTGCCTACCCCTCCTTATACTGTAAGTTTACACTTATTGCTGCTCATGGAGAATAAAAAGACATGTTTGTATGAGTTATCACTGTGTAGATTGACTGAAGGAAGGGCATTGTGTTGTTGTTTAATATCTTACTGGTGCAGGCTGACGCAGATTTTTCCTTTTTTGTACAACCCCAAATCAGAAAAAGTTGGGGCGATACGGAAAATGTAAATACAAAATACAGTGATCCTTAAATTTACTTTGACTTCTGTTTCATTGCAGAGAGTACGAACCCAAGATATGTCATGTTTTGTGTGGTCAGCTTCGTTTCATTTGTGAATATACATCCATTCCTGCATTTAAGGCCAGCAACACATTCCAACAAAAGTTGGGACGGGGCAATTTAGGGCTCGTAATGAGGTAAAACAAATGAAATGTTATTTCAAACATGTGATGTCAACAGATGATTGTAATCATGATTTGGTACAACAGCAGTATCCATGAAAGGGTGAGTGTTTTTTTTGTTTATTTTTAGCAAATATGGCCAAAGGGTCTCCAGTTTGTCAACAAATGCATGAGAAAATTATTGAAATGTTTAAAAACAATATTCCTCAATTAAAGATTGGAAGGGATTTGCATACTTCTCCCTCTGCAGTGTATAATATTAAACGATTCAAGGAATGTGGAGGAATTTCAGTGTGTAAAGGGCAAGGGCGCAAGCGTAAGCGTAAGCTGAACACCCATGGTCTCCGATCTCTCAAATGGCACTGCATGAATAACCGTCATTCATCAATAGCTGATATAACCACATGGGCAAGGGATTATTTTGCCCATGTCAATATCATGTTGCATTCACAAATGATCCTTAAAACCTTACTGTGCAAAAAAGAAGCCTTACGTCATCTTTGTCCAGAAGCAGCGTTGGCTTTTCTGGGCTCGGAGGTATCTGGGTTGGACCATCACACGGTGGAAATGTGTATTGTGGTCAGACGAATCAGTATTCCAAATCCATTTTGGAAGAAATGGATGCCGTGTGCTCCAGACCAAAGACGAAACGGACCACCCAGACTGTTATCAGCAACAAGTCCAAAAGCCAGTGTCTGGCAATAGAGAATGTGTGGAGAACTTTGAAACGAAAGATGCAACAACAATGACCCTGTACCGTTGCACACCTTAAGAGATGTTTGCAGGAAGAATGGGACAAAATAACACCTGAAACGCTTCGTTTGGTATCCTCAATGCCAAAACATCTTTTAAGATAAGATAAGATATTCCTTTATTAGTCCCGCAGTGGGGAAATTCCGGTGCTACAGCAGCAAAGTGGATAGTAAAAGGAAGAAAAATATCAGTAAAAAGGCACGTCAATAAAAAAAGGCAATAAATAACAAACACGCAATATAAACAAGAAAATAGTCAAATACGAACAATTTTAAAAAATAAAAAAAATTTTTAAAAATTTTTTAAAAAGTGTTGTGAGAAGGAATGACAACATTACAAAGTGGTAAATGCTTCAGTGTCCCAACTTTTTTGGAATGTGTTGCAGGCCTGAAATGCAGGAATGGATGTATATTAACAAACAAAATAAAGTTGACTACAGAAAACATGAAATATCTTTGGTTCATACAGTCTGCAATGAAACAGAAGTCAAAGTAAATGTAACAATCGCTACATTGTTTTGTTTTTTCTCTTTTCTTTTTTTAAATTAGCATTTTTCATATCGACCCAACTTTTTTCTGATTTGGGGTTATAGTTTAGGTCAAGCACTTCTGTGTTTAAGTTGCACAGTATTCCATGTAGGCACTCAGCAATGCTTCTCATGCTGTTGAAATCGTAGTTAAAAGATATGACTTCCATGTGGCAGGGTCATGTTACCACTTCCTGGTTCTTATATTGTTACAGTAAGACCTTTGCTCAGGCAGATATGGAAAATGTGTGTGTGGAATGACTGTGAGTATGCTGGCAGTTTATTACATTATGATAATTTCATAACCCTACTACTGGGAGAAGCAGGCACATGATTGTCACACGACAGTCTCATCACTGTCAGCACATTTGTGTCTCAGTATGAACGTGTATATACACACATCACTGCATTTTGCTGTTAAACGTTGCACAAGTGTCCTTTTCTGCAGTGCCATTTTTTTGGCGTTATTTTTAGAATGCCTCCATGTATAAAAAGTAAGATTCTTGAACGTGTGCATTGGGCCAATGGATAATGTTGGCAGAGATAATGGTGTTTCTTTAAGGTGACAAAACTGAACTATAGTCTACCTCGTGTGCATTAAAAAAAAAAAAGGAAAACCTTAAGATCTGTCGTTTCCCTTGTGACATAGAACAGGCAAGTTCAGCCTCGATCTGGGAGCCCGACCACTCGGTGTAATAAATGCATCCTGTCACATGATAAATGTATAAACTTCATTTATGTAGCACCGTTGTCCAACGTGGTTTCTCATACTGACACATGCACACGCATCCCTGGAGCATCCATGCTAGGTGCTGACCTGTTTGCTTGAGCTCAGCAATTTGGACAATTTGAAATGTTTGTATTTCGAGGATCATCTCAAACAAAGATCAGTCTTTTATATTCCAAACTCTTCCGCTTCTTTGACCCGCCCCCCCTTACCTTTTTCCCTTTCAGCTTGAACATGCCCGGGTGACACAGACTGAACTGATGCGGGAGTCCTTTCGCCGTAATCAGGAGATAAGCGACCTGCTGCAGAAGCAGGAGGAGCTGCAGGAGAGGGTGTTGGAGGAGGCGCGAGCACGGGAACATCTGGCTCATGAACTTCAGAGAGCGGAGGGTGGGTTTCTGTGATGTATAAAGTAATTGAAGCTCTCCGATATGTACCTTGATTTTATTTAACTCTTGACGAGTTTTTACATGGGAAGTCAGCAGAGCAGATTCAGTTTTTCCACAGCAGACCTGGATGTTAAATATGGTTTGAAACAGAGACCGCTGATGATGCATCATTAAGATGCATAACAGCTCGTGCTTTGATACATTAACCTTAACAGAAAATGGAAAAACTCACTCACTCCAAGTCTGCATCAAAGCACACAGAAGTTTCAGTTTGACTCAGAGTAAACAGTTTTTATCTTACCATTAAAAGTGCTGCAGGTGACGCATCCTGGTGTGGACTCACCTATGGGTCTTGTCCTTCCTTCATTGAGTAATTTACATATGAGCTCCGTCTCAAAGGCTGCGCTTTACAGGCGTTTTGCATGGACTGACATGGTCAGTAAAGATGTTCCTCAATACTGGGAAAAATATCTACACATGCTGGATGCAGCAACTTTTAAACCAAATGTCATAGCGTTTGCTACAGTTAGCATTGCTTCCAGTGCTTTGTGGTTCTTTGACAGGAGTTTTTGTGTTGTCAGTGTGTGTCTCCGTTGCTTGTGTGTTTTGTGCGTGAAAATTAATTTTCCTCGCCTGAAAACCCCTCACTTCTGAGTTCACCCTCTGGATAGCAGTGCGCCAGATACACTGCACTTGTATCTTGAAGGGGATGATGGATGACAGTCTGATTGGTTTATCTCATGTTCTGTTCAGAACATGCTCATGGATAATTAGGTGATTACACCGTGCACTCTAGTTTGCACTCAGATTTCACGTCGCATAAATAGTAGCACTGTGGCGTTCGACACACCCCAAATGCACTTGTGCTATAGACCGTGCACCACAGATTGTCAAGGTAGTCCCTAAAGTTTTGCCCTTATTTCTGAAATTCTGAACTATCACATTGTGGAAAAAGTGGTTCAGTTTACAAGAGGAACATGGAAAAGATTTGGATGGGAGACAGACACGTGGTACTAAATACTTCCGTAGACACTGTGGTGTTCAGGACAATCTGTGCCGCTCACAAAATGTTCTTTGTGACACGTGGCCTTCTTCGAGGCTTGGCGTCTGTCTGCTGGTTGATTAATCACTGGCCGTTTTGCTGACCTTATAAAAGCTGTTGTACTCTTGTTTTCTTTATTCACTGTAGAGCCCAAATTAAGAATGACCATGTATAATAGTACTGTAGTAGGAGAGATAAAGAACAAAATTGAAAATGCTGTGTACTTGTTTGGTGGTTGTGGGGGGTGTGACAGGATTGATTGGGATGCGCCATTTGTAGGCACGAGTAAAGGAGTCTGAGACCTTCTGTTGTGAGAAAGTCACATAATATTTTTGTGACCATGTTTGCGTGTAAGACGGCTAAAGTATTTCTGTGATCACTATGAGAATGATCGTACTTCTGCACAAGAAAGGAAATTCTATTCAGTTTATTTACACAGGGCAGAATCATAACACGTTACCTCAAAGCGCTATACGAGTACGGTTTATGCCATACCCACCGCATGAGCAAGCACATGGTAACAGTTATGAGGAAAAACTCCTGCGTTTTTTTGATTCGAGGAAGAAACCTCAAGCAGACCAGACTCAGTGGGGTGGCCATCTGCTGCGGTCATTCTAACAAGACGAAACAAAAAGCACAACACAAGATTGACAGAACATGCAATAACAGAAATGTCGCAGCTAAACAACCTTATATAGTCCAGTGTTCACAAAGACGGATAGTTGAAAAGAAAACGAGGTGTAAATTAGAATCCCAGTGAAAGAGACTGTCTTCATAAGTTGGTAATTATAATGATGTCAGATCAGTCATTGAGGTAGGAGATTTCCCACAGATCACCCCAACCCAGATGTACCTCCAGTCTCTCCCCAAGATGCAAAAACAAGTTTCTGAATTCAAAAGTTCCAACATAGCCACTATAAAGGAAAATCTCTTAACCTCACTCTCTGGTAGGGTTGCAAAGCGGTGGAAATTTTCCAGTAACTTTCTGAAAACTTTCCATGGGAAGTTAAGCTCAGGAATTTTGGAAATTTTGACCATTTTTTAAAAACAATTTGCAATATTACAAGTTTGAAACTTTTCCATGGGAATTTACATAAATTAACAGGAATAAACTGGAAATTTGGGGTTAATTTATACAAACGGTCATATACAAACATAAATATTTTGTTTTGTCATTAGCAAACATGCATGCAAACATTTCTAATACAAATTTTTAAAAATGACATTTGACAGTTTTATTTATGAGTGGTACTTTAATTGATTCTTTCACTTAACAGCAAAAAAACATGAATGTTGAATAAAATAAACATATTCCCTATGATCGTGTGATGGAGGAACGCACAGTGCACGCAGGGGGCGTGGCCTCAATAGTCCTGCAGAAAGTAGTGTGCTGTGTGCATGTGGTTGAGGAATGTGCACGGTAGAAATTCACCTAAATTTGCATTAAATCTGGTTGTTTTAACCAAGATTATGCAGCAAGATGCTTTTTTTTCCCCAACTACAGGTTATCCCATAAGTCTGGACCCATAGGGGAAAACAATAAAATTACAAAATAGTCCCAAAATTTATTACATAATGTGTATTCTTCGGCCACTTCCTGGTGAGTCCTGACCAGCAAAATAACTTTAACTTTCTCCTCTCCAGTCAGTGACATGGGTTACCTGCAAAATAATACAAAACATTAGAAATCCCAATGGGTCCAGACTTATGGGACACCCTGTACATTTAAGTTCACTGTTATAGGCTAACCTGCAATTTTGCAAATTTCCAGTAATGTGCAACCTCACTCTCTGGAGAATGGCAGTAGTGTGGCAGAGCTTTGTGGGGAAACTAACCTGATTTCCCTTCCATGTCAAAGACACCTGATCTTGTGGGGATCAACTGGTTTAATCTCTCACACCAAACCAGGTCCATTAGGCTTTTCTCGGCTCAACGGCCACAATTTGTCAAGGGTACAGCATGTTATTTGTTTTCCGTCTTCTTTGACAAACCGAGTGAGTTTACAGACATTTCTAATTCTGTATTGTTAAGTAGTATCCTGTTACAGTGTTTGAGTTCCATCTGTAAAACAATACAGGTGCTGAAGAATGGCAAATATTTGCTGCTGTTGTTAAAGAGCTTAATCATTGGTCAGAGTTAAAGAGGATGATCCACCAAAGAGGGTGACCATATAGCAGGGAGTGGGGGTGTAAAAGTTTCCTGCCAAACTAGGCGCACCACATTGTGTTCAGGAACCAGTCCACTGCACTGTGCATCCATTCTAATTAAATATGAGGGGGAGTTTGAATTCCTCAAATCCTGGCACTCTTTGACATCTACTTGTGCAAACATCGTTGTAGCTAAAAAAGACGTAATTGCGTTGCTATTGTGTGGTTAATCCAGATCGAGCTCAGGGTGTGACCTTTTAAAACTGGTTTTCAATTAACCCCAAGTAGGAAAAAAAATTCCTTTTCCGTGAGTGACAAAGTATAAGAAATCCCCTAAGCTGGATGGTCAACTGTTTGTCATGTGTTGACATGTTTGTGTCACGATGTAATGAGATTGTGTGTCTGTTCAGTACACAACCTGTTGGTTGTGGAGTTTTTTTTTTCTTTTTTCCCCTCAGGCGTTAATGTCAGATAAGTATCTTGGAGGTGATCCCTCCTTAGGCAAAGTTTACACACAGCTTTGGCTCCTGCTCCGATGTCTGAAACGAAACGATCTCACGACAGAACAGCGGACGCTTTTCCTGCCATTTCTCTTTCAGTTTTTGATAACTGAAGCAGGAAGCTGGCGGAGGTGGTGCGACTGCGCTCACACTGAACCGCTTTGCACGTCAAAGTTGCAGTTCCACAATATGAACAAACGGCTTTTCTCGGTGCGATCATGAACGCGATCATCCTTTGCTGTAACCAAATACCATCCTGGTGCACAATGCCTGCATTTTTCGTGTTTTGCACCCAGTCTTGTATGTCAGATCCTCACTTGTGCTCGTCTGTGCTGTTTGGATGTTTGTTTGTTTGGCATTTTAGTTTGAGTTGCTGAAGCTAGAACTCGAAAGTAATTCCTCTTCTCTTGAGTGACTGCATGAAAGCCAGCTTCGCTGAGGTGAACAGGCTTTTTTTTTTTTTTTTTGACAGTAGATTTTGCGTTGCCGACGTGTGCGTGTTTCTGTTTCAGCACTCTTTGCTAACTGTTCCTTTTCACTTCGTCCGCCATCAGGCCTAATTGATGGCTACACGGGTGAACGGGCTGCGCTGGAGGAGCACTTGCGCCAGAAGGACGAACTCCAGATGAGCCTCGAGCAAGAACTGCAGGTGAGGCTTTCCAGCTGCAGAAAGGCAGGAAAAACTACAGTATTAACTTTTTTATATAATGGGACCGGACATGAGGAGAGTCGAGGTGGAGTTTTTGATTTTTGCCTCGAGCACAGTGTAGTAATGTAAATCTGAATATAATCCAGTTCCAATCTCTAGCAGTATTTTGGTTTCGTTTTCACCCTCGTTGTCTTATTCGTGTCATATATCTGGGTTACCATGCTTGGCGGTAACATATTTAATAATAATTTATCAGTACCGGCTGTCATTGCTCCACACAGGTGACAAGTTGTCGGTTGCATGAATTGGAGCAGGAGAGGCTGCAGATGCAGCAGGAGCGAGAGCTGCTGGCGCGACAGCAGGATGCCATGAAGGAGCACGCTGCGCCTCGTGAACTTCGTATGTATCTCACAGTTCCGTGAAGACGCTCATTAGAAGTTATCCTCGTTAATGCATTTGTGCGCCTGCACTGTTGTGGTGCTGCTGCACTGTTGTGGTGCTGCTACACCCACACCATTTGTTTTTGGTCATGGCTTATCACCCCACTTTATCTTACGTGGAGTAACGTGGGTTTTTTTTTTTTTTTTTAACAGGGTGCTAATCAGCTTATTTATTTTCCCAAACTGGCACATGCAGCTGATCTTACCGGCAGTCATCTGACAGCACCTCCCTGAAAGTATACGTCTAGTTGAATATGTCCATAATGTATATACTTAAAAATATAAATGCATATAGGCTTCCCATCTGAACCAACAGCTTTTCCTTTTTTTTAAATTTTTTTGGTAATTTTATAATCCGGGTCCTGTGGGTCAGAGAGCTCTTTGTGAGTTACATTATAGAGCATTTGGAAAAGTAAAGACTAGAAAATTGACTTGTTATAACCGGATAGCAGTCACATGACTTTTTACAATCGCCAAAAAGGTTTTGAGATATATATATATATATATATATATTTCATGTCTGTAACCTCTTGCCTAGAGATAGAAACGTCAGTAAAAGGCATTCATTATTTAATGTTGCCGGTATGATGTCACTATGATTGCCTACAGGTAGTTTCTCTATTTTTGCTGCGTGCGTCATGCGTGAAAAGTCGCCGCCACTCTGAAACTAGAGAGGTGTGGCAAGCCACGACGCAAGACGCGCCTCTGGGGACTCGCCTCTCATGCATGTGGGGTGCAAGCTGTAACCTGTTAACACGGCCGCCGAAACGCGCTCTGCAGCTCATGCAGTGCCTCTGGTGTGAAACGAGCCTTACAGTTTGAAGGTTAAATCACCTGTAAATTGTAAGTGACAAATTTTTGCTTGTCAAAAAAGTAATTGCAACAAAAGACTCTGTTTGATAGCGGAGTCAGATTGATGAGAACACATCTGTTAACTTGAAGGGCACTCACAGTTCTGGAATTTTACATTAGAATTAACATTATTGCATGTTTGCAGCCCTACATCTTACAGTACAGCAACTTCATTAACATCACGCCTGTCGTTTTTACTGTAACAGATCCTCAGCTGGATCTGCACAAAACTTCACACAATTATTTCATTGAACACAGTGTAAACTGATTGAAATGTGGGGGGGGGGGGG
>OMMV01180314.1:0-10743 GCA_900302635.1 Chatrabus melanurus
CAAGGCCACAAATTGATATGAACATCTCACACTGCAAAACCACTTGTGACACGTATTCTTTCTTTCATTTCCATGATGGAGACTTACCTCCTTTGTTCCCTGCTCACGCTGCTGTGGCGATATGGTTTTAATCCATTTACACGTCAAATCAAATTACTTCCTTATTTCAGTGACTGAGTCTCATCCTCTTGGAAGAAAGGAGTCAGCAGTAAAATTAATCATTTTTTCCCATTTACTGATTTTAGCAGGTCCGTTAATTCCACTTTTTGTGCTGTTAACAATTAGACTTCTGTGTTGATCTGATGACAGGATGCAACATTCCTCTCAAGAAACAAAGGTACCTCATGTCACCGATCTCAGCGTCCTGATTAGACACCTCTGATATGTATGGGTGGGGCGTGTCACCTTATTTGGTATTTTGCGGGTGTTATTTGTGGTAATTTACTCTTCTCGTGAACATGTGTTGATTTACATAGAGGCAGGATTCAGGATGTTTACACGTAATTTATGCAATTCTCTGGATTTACGAGTGTTTGCTGAATCTGCCGTGGCACGTTCATACAAGCGCCTCATACTACAAAAAGTACAAGAAATGTCAGAGAAGATGACAAAAATGTTCCTGCATGAGGCCCATTGTGTCTAATTATCTTTGCCAATTGATGGATGGAGTGGAGATGCAACCTGCACGTAACCCTGAGAAGCTGCAGGCTACATGATGACCTTCGCTTTGATGGTCTGTTCGTTCATGCACGAACATATGTCAAAAAAAAAACTGTGGATGGATTTCCACAAAACAACAGAGAGATGACCCTTTAGTCGGCTAATGTTGTGAGCTGGAGAAGAGATCAAAGGAAAACCTCATGCTCTTGCGTTATGACATCATAAAGACCCATCACCTCCACACACACTTGTCAGCTCACATAAAATAAACAGTGATCTGTCGTCTGTCGTGCCACATGATGTCTGACTCCAAACAGGATTTCTGTTTTGTTGTGATTTGCTGCTTGTAGTAAATTGCATTAAACACGCCGATGTACAGGTTTGATGGGGAAAAAAGTTTTGACTGCCTTTCTCTGACGGTTGGCTTTGCAAAGTATTTCTCTGAAGGAGGATTAGGGTGGCCTCATTGTGAGCGCCATCCTCTGCGGCATGTCGTTAACGTCTCCTGTACTCACAATGACAAACTTTTTACAACTGTACATCCTGTATGTGGTCCATGTGCACAGACACAACAACAGACAGGACAATCTCACCTACGTATGTGTGTTACAGTTCCACACCACAGACAGGACAGTTAGCCCTTACCAACATATGCAACTGTAACACACACACGTTACACATACGTCGGTAAGGGCTAATTGTCCTGTCTGTTGTTGTGTCTGTGCACATGGACCACATACAGGATGTACAGTTGTAAAATATTTCAAATTGTGGGTACAGGAGACGTTAGCCTAATATCATTCTTTTAAGATATTCCTTTATTAGTCTCCCAATGGGGAAATACAAGAATCACAAAATTCACTGCAGTGATCTGCACATACGCTCCCGACGCCTCGGGAGATGGGCTGTGTGTGTGTGTGTGCAGAGGGGGGATGGGTGAGGCTAGTGTGGGAGAGGTTAAAGACACTCCGACGCAGGTTACTTCCCCAGCCAAGGTAGTACCCATTTACAGCTGGTTGGACTGGGACAATGGAGATGAAGTATCTTGTCCAAGGACACAGACAGGTAGCGTGACCAGGAATTGAACTCATGTCTACATATTGGTAGCCCAACACTTTATCGCACTGACCTACCTGCAAGAGTGAAATGAAAAGTTGACAAGATGGTAGTGAGTCCACCTAGAGGCGGTGGCACTAAAAAAACACAGGAGGCAGAGCTGGAGGTGGCAGAGGTGAAGATGCTGTGATTTTCCTTGGGAGTGAAGAGGATTGAAAGGGATGAACATATCAGATGAACAGCACAGGTAGAACAGTTTGGAGACAAAGTCCAAGAGGACAGACTGAGATGATTTGGACATGTGCAGAGGAGAGGAGGGACACGGGGTATATCTGGAGAAGGATGCTGAGGATGGAGCCACCAGGCAGGAGAAGAGGGAGGCCAAAGAGGAGGTTTATGGATATGGTGAGAGAGGACATGCAGCTCATTGCTGTGACAGAAGCAGATGCAGAGGACAGAGTGAGATGGAGACAGATGATGATGAAGGGTGACAGGAAATGGAGAATCCAGGCAAACAAGCTGGAGGTTAGAGTATACACACTGAAGGCAGTCCGCATGGCAAAAGTGTCTGTGTGGGAACAAGCAGAGGCTGTCCAGGAGATGATGCTAAGGGTCAGAACACAGTAAACAAACATACCAGGAAACAGTGTCCACTGATGGCAGGCTAAACTCAGGAAACACAAGGACATCACAAGGGTCGGCAACAGGAGGTCAAACATGGAGAGAAAGTGCGAGAAGACCGGCAGCTGGACGTTCTAGCACTGGAGCGAGGGACTGTGGACTGCTAAATAGGGCATGAATCAATGAATGAGGAAATGAGCATGCACGTGAACCGGAAGCCTGAGTGCCTGTGAACAGGAAGTAAAGCCACAGGAATACACTGGAAACAGGAGCTGCAAAATAAAAGCGCCAGAGGAAGTGATCAAAAAGTGAACCATGACGGGTCGTATAACTTTAGCTTGGTAGCTCTGTCTGAACCAGAGTTTTTTTCTTGCTGAAGCTGGCATCCCCCACGTCAGGGTGTTTTCCTTTTTAGATGTAAGTAGCGCTCCTCTGGTATGCTAACTTCGTCTTGTATTGCACATGACAGATGATAGCATTGTCAAAATCTTCCCACACTTTGGTGTATGGCACTGTTTAACCTTTTCATTCGGCCATATTCTGTACTTCAAGCTGCTTTTTCTTCCGTAGGCTGGTATGTCATTGAGAGACGACTGTTTGGCGACTGTGATAACTGAATGTTTAGACGACTGCTAGATGAAGTTTTTGGCGACATTGGGGCGACATATTTGCCACTTTTTGACAACCGTTTAACGAATTAGACGGCCGCTGGGTGTCTTGTTGAAAAATATTTGAGGAATATTTGGTAAGTGGCCATATGTCTGTCCTCAAGTCGTTAATTAGTGGCTAATGACCGGCGACCGCATTTCGACCATGATCCGAACTAGTAGCAAATGAAGTGAACCGGGCGACTGAAACAGACCGGGGGGGTGACTTGGTAGCAGTCTATTGAAGACTCCTTGCTGACTAAAAGACTAGTTAGAGAATAGTTAGAGAAAAGTTAGAGACAAGTTAGTGAAAATAAGCAGTCGTTCATTGGCCACCAGGGTTTTGAACACTTTCAAAATCTGTAGGTGAATGAAATTGAGGCGAGCGACTAATTAGCGAATGTGGATACTGATTCCGACTGCTTAGAGAATAATTTCAGACTACACTGAGACCAAGAGCCGAATTAGACGAATGACCCTTCAGTCACAAGCCCAGTGAGATACGGGCTTTAAGGGCGTGTCAGGCTACAGTGTTCCTCAGGTGGTTTTCCTTTAAGTCCCAGTGGTTCAAAAGCGTATCAGACTCTGCAAATATGCATCGATTATTTTTCATTATTGATTTTGTCGCCTAATGGTTTCAGTCCTAAGGTCAGATGGAACATGCAGTCTGAACCGTCAGATGTTTCCAGACTTTCACTGATCTCAGTGACAAAATATTAATTCTCAACAGTAACGATGGTGGTTGAAAACAGCCACAGTGCATCAAGCTTCATCCTGTTTCTGGTCTGGATTTTCTTCTTTCACGTGTAAACAGGCCAGGTGAAGCTGTGTGTGTGTGTGTGTGTGTGTGTGTGTGTGTGTGCGTCTGCGAGCTTCGTGCCGCTCAGGTTACTGGTTTTTGTCTGGCTCAAGCTGACTCTCTGCAGCCGAGAAGGCTGCTGCACAGAGGAGAGCACGGCGTCTATTTATAGATCACTTCTGGCCTACTTGGCAACAGGAAGGAGATGAAGACAAGGAAAGGAAATGTGGAGGCCAAGGAGGGACAAAATACAAACTGGAACATCCAACTGGAACAAAAATCAGTTCTGCAGCCCCGCCTCCAAATATAGCGGCACAGTTCCACTTTTCTGCTTTCACAGCTGAGAGACTAAACACGGTAATCAGATTACTGTAAAAATGAGGTTATTTTCTTCTGTGCACGCAGTCTGTTAATCATTTAAGTGTTTAATGTGGAAAGTAACATCAAACAGTTCCAGGGTCTTGACTGGAGACGTCCTGCTGCGAGCAGGAACCAAGCTGCTTCTGTGCTTTCTTCTGACCCGACGACAGAAAGGAAAGAAGCTGGAAACACAGAATTCTGTCTGTGTCCCTGGAGTCCACCACAGAGACAAATGGAGCACAGTGTGAGGACAAAAAGCTTCAGAGTACGCCGTGTTTGAAGCATCAGCACGCCGACTCACTGCTGATTGTTCATGTTGTCTGCGACGACATTAAAACTGCACACTGACGTCATATTTGTTAAAGTCTCAGATATAGCAGTGTACTGTAAAAAAATACTGTAAAAACTAATGTTTAAAGCTGCAGGATCAACAGTCGGATCACACCTGTGGATCCAGACTGGATTCATGGACTGGTAGTGACCAGTAAGTAATAAAAACATTGCAAATGTAACATGGACACAGGAATGGCGAAAGCGTAACAAGCAGGCAAACAAGTTTGGAATGGCATATGTCACATGTGCACAATTCCATAATTATTGGTCATTTGTGTAAACATGTGGTAAAATATTTACACATTCCTTTGTGTGCATCTTACAAGGTGACATGCATGAATTATAAATAATTGTAATATTATGATTGTGCCGCACTGTTGTGGAATCTTTGATGCAGTTTAGTCAATGTGATGTATAAACCACATGTACATGGTGGCTTAATGTGCAAAAGTTTGAATACATATATATATATATTCAAACTTTTGCATATATATATATATGCATATATATATATATATATATATATTTTGCATATATATATAAACATAAACGGATGTATTTTCACAATGACAAGTTAAATTCAAGCTGTTGGACCAACCAGGGTGTGGCCATTGCTGTGCACATCTTCGTGGACCCATAGGTGAGAGTTGGGTATGTCGTGAGGACTACTGCCAGCACTCCATCCAGAGGATGTGGCTGACTGCTGAAACTAAAATGCCACCTCTGCTACCAAACCCCTACACCCCCATGCATATTGGTTCACTACAGTTGTGATCTGCTTTTCAAATTTTTTTATATTTTTAAATAAAATGTGCAACTTGTGCTGCAGTGGTGTTTATAGGCATGCTGAAACATGAAAAGTCTACACATTAAAATACGCACATATTGACATCAAAGTCATCAAATTTGCTCCATATTGTCATGTTTTATGAAAAGTTCGTACCAGAAATGGTGGCCATCTTGGAAAATGGCAGCCATGTAGGATTTTTGGTTGGCGTTTATGAGTAAGCGCCTTGTGTTGGATATATGTGCCTGTTTTGTTGCTTGTATGACAGTTTGAAGGATCCTTCTGCTCTTTGCGGTTATCTGCTCCACTATGTGCCCTCGTAGCTTAGATGAAGGAGATGAGGAGGACATCAGTTCGGACATTTTGGCCTGGACGCCTGTTTCTCTGGGCATGATCCAGCACACAGGTGCCTCAGTGTTGAGATCCCCAGGAGCTGGAAAAGACCAAGGACACGCCCACGTTTCACCTGGCTGCAGCAGACAGATGGTTACTTTTGGGGGGTAGGGATGGACCTGTGGTCTGCCTGGGTGGCTGCCGTCCAGGACCCAGGGCAGTCCTACGGTGCGGTCGATGTGGCAGCACATGACAGCAGCACATGGTCCCAGATCTGACCTCACCGGAGCTGGGCTGATCTGACCTAAACTCACCTGACCTACGCCCAAGCAAGAAAGACTTTGGGTCTAATTAAGCTTCAGGGCTTTAGATTGACATTCTCACATCTGTCTTATTCCCAAAGGTTTTTCATCACTGAATGAGAACAGGCACCCTTTCCACAAATATGAGGCTGATTTGGAATATATTCTTTCTGTTTTTGAGTTTATTCTGTCAACAGGATCCGCTTTGTTGCCAAAAGAAGTCTGATAAAACAATAAATGCCGTAAACGCTGAGTGAAATGTGAGGTGACTGATGTCTGTGGCGTTAGTGGGCCTCTGTCCAGTGTTGTAGTCCAAACGTTTTCGTCTGTCCATCCGTTTTGGGCACTAAGCCAGAGTTGTGCGTTCCAAAGGCTTCACAGTCTAAATGTGGCGTCATTTAGCCGTGAGCAGCAGAGATCCCTGAACACACGTGAATCCTGCAGTCGTCCTCTGCTGGGTCTGAGTGAGGACGTGACTTCATCAGCCGTTCTTCTGCCCCACTTTGATCGTCCTCACTGGCAGGCAGCGACAGCCTTATAGGGTAATCTGTATGGAGGTATTCCACCTTAATCCACCACAGGAATGTGTTCTTCAGGCGCTGGCTACAGAACAGGAAGCCTGAATTAAAATCGTTCCACAGCTGCTTCACTTTGGCCACAAACAACCATACAGGAAGACTTGTGTTGATCCTGGACTAACCCTCTGAAGTCTAGTAAGAGTTTGCTATGATTTTTTTAAAATTTGTGATTTGATTTTCTCCAGTGTTACGCACCCTAAAGGTTCAACAGTGGAAGCTGGTTAACGTAAACTGATCTTAGGGTGCTCTCCCATTGCCTATTTTTGGCCCCAATTTCCATCCCAATGTCAAAATTGAGGAAATCGGACTAAATTTTTTAAATTAGCAGGCAAAATTCATATTACCTACTATTTTATATCTGCTTACATACGAGTGTAACCGACTATTGCCGAAGACATCCGAGTGCATACGATTCCCACTACGATTGTTTTTGCACATGCGCAAAACATTACTTCCACATTTTTCCGACAGTTTTCAAAAAGCTAAAATGTCTCTGTTAACATCTGAAAACAGTCTTGAAGAGCACTTCATGTTTTTCATGGATTTCATGTTGAGGAGGAGGATCAGAGATCCTGCTCAGAGGTCGGTCAGTCCCAAATACTGCATATTAGGGGTGTCCCAATACTAAAATTTCAAACTTGATACCGATACCCAGGAAAATACCATTTTAGATACCACGGAGGTAAAATGACAAAAAATTAAGAGGCATTTTTAAATAAAGATTAGAACAATACAAACTATAACATCAATGAATCGTGAAACACCTTGGGGCGACTATGTTGTGATTTGGCACTATATAAATAAATTGATTTGAATGACAACACTATTTGTAAGTTTTCTGACATAGTGCAAATCAAAAGTACAGTAACATAAGTGCAAGTTATGACAAATATTTTGTAGTATATTTTATATAGGTAGAGCCAAAAAACAAAACAAAAAAGAATATTTTTAGGTTGTCTGCGGTACTGAAAAAAAAACAATCTCCCAAAATAACTTATTTGTGTGTTCCTTGTAAAGGCAACAAAGTTCAAATATGTTACTGCATGTATCCATACTGTTTTCCGAGCACATCAAGTGAACACAGTTTTCGGAAGTCTACAACGTGAGGTTTTCGTGTTGTCTTGAACGCAACATTAGTATGAAGCTGTTAGCGAACCTTGAAGGCACAGCTTCCACACCAAACGGCACTAAAACATGGTGCGATCTCGTCATAGCTAACACCGCTCCGTGACTTTTTTCTTTGCCCAGCTTTCATTTTATTACACACTGTAATGTCAGCTTGCTCTCAGACTCTATCCTAGTGAGGTGCTACAAAGCACTGGTTTTTCATACACTGCGAACCAAAAGCAGAGCGTTTTTGTGTGTGTGTGCGTGTGTGTGTGCCTGGAATGTCTGCAGCGGTGCTGTGGGAAGTTGTGTGTTAACTGGATGAGGTGAAGACGGCGCTGTTGGTAACAATTCTGTTGCAAATGAGTATCTAATCCAAAAGTAATTTTTAGTGTCGTTTAGTATCTGATCAATTTTTTTTGACAACCGTACTGCATATTGCACACCATAAAAAAATTCCGTTGTTTTTACAGAAAAAGTGGCAGCTGCGGTTGCCAGAATAATTCTGTAAAAAATACAGTAAAAATATGTACATACCTTTACAGAGCAACCTGCAAATTTTACAGTATGATGTTGTTGTAATCCACAAAACATTTACATTTTAAAGCAGTAAATACTAGTTGTTTTTTTTGTTTGTTGCTGAATTAACATTGCCATCCTGTTTTAATCATTTCTCTATAACTTAAATACAGTTGTTACTTATTGTACATTGAATTCCATTGAATGAGATTTTGTTGCTCCCATTTTGGTCAGGGCCACCACAGCAGGTTTGGCATGGGATCCACATGTTGATCTGGTTTTTCGAGCACAACTCCAACTGTATAAGAAGAACAGGGCTTAGGCAGCTTTGAACCTGGAATATTTTGCTTTAAATGCAAGCACGCTTATTGTTTGCACCACTGTGTGTACAAGGATGACTCTGAAAATATAATTGATTGTACGTCATATTGCCACATTAACATATTTTTACAGTATTTGTACAAAGTATGTTAATATGAGGAGTTCTGAAAAACATCATGTCTGTTTAGAATTGAGTAGGCTATATGTCAATGGGATAAAATGGCTTCTGCAGTTCATTACATTTTCAGAGTAACGCCCACCACTTGAGAGAACAGTAGCGCAAGCAGTTAATGTGCTTACTTCCAAAACAGAGTATCTCTGGTTCAAGGCTGTCCATATCTCGTTCTGCATTTATTATTTTTTTGCAAATTTCAATGGTTTCATACAGTAAAATTTACAGTGTTTTCTGTAAAAGTATTTACATATTTTTACTGCATTTTTTTTACAGAATTATTTTGGCAACCACAGCTGCCAGTTTTTTTAAATGTAAAAACAACGGATTACCTGTACCTGATTGTCCACTTTCACTTACTTTTACACAAGAGTACCTCCGATCCGCACCACTTAAATCCAACTATTCATGTTTCGTGGGTCAGGATTTATCCCAACATCACAAATTTTTTTAATGTTTAAAACTTCTCCGATTGCTCACAATGTTGAACAACGCTACTTTTACCACCAATTGCTGATTATCACCGATTTTTTGCATCAAAAACTTGGACAATCAGGTATCAGAATTCAGCAATGGGAGGCCACTCTTTGCGTTCCACAGTGAAACTTTCATACAACTTTAGCTACGTGAAACTTTGGTAAAACTAAGTTGTCGTTGAGTTCCCTGGTGTAAAGGGAAATTCAGCTGCAACAGTTGCTAAATTCTCAACTTTATGAAACTGGTTTCATGCAACAGTCAATCAAAATGCTGATATTGTTTCACATGATGACATCAAACTCCTGCTGATGTAGCATCATTTGGACTAGACAACTGCTCAGCAAAATGATCATACAATCAACAACAAGGAGAAAAATGTTATCCAATGCTAATTAAGGTTTGATGAAGATCAGAGGCATTTCTAAAAGACAAATATCAAGCTGCAGTTTCATACTGATGTCACAAGGTGAAACAAGGAGCTATTTACCTATTTATTGTCTTTGAAAGATTGATTGCACTGAGTGTAAACTCACTGGCTCAACATGTCTGAATTAATATTGATATCATTGAGTGACAAAATGATACAATATGATACAATGTTGCAAATACATTTACAACGACACTCATGATTTGATATAAAAAATTACCAGTCTATCTGATTAACTGAAACATGTTGCATGAGACTTGGCTTAATTTGATTATTTTTAATTGCTTCATGTAACTTTAAAGTTGCATGAAAATTATGTTTCAAGCAACTTGTAACCTGCAACTGCAACCCCAGATCAGAAAAGGTTGGGACAGTATGGAAGATGCAAAAAAAGAAAAAAGTTTTAAATTCATTTATATTTTTAAACTAGAAGCAGCGTGTGAAGCCCCGCAGATGGGATGTCCCAGGGTAGAAGAAACACAAATCAAACTTTTTTTTAAACAGAAACAAAACAATCCTTTTTTAATTATTTAGTAAATATTCAATAACTTTCATATGAGCAAATCATCAAGTGTTTGTCATAAGTTGTTCCTGATATATTCAAAAAGAATGTTTCCCTAGTAACCATTGTTTACCTTAGCAACCATGTCAGCATTGCCTGGAAGACCCTCCAAAGGCCTTTCATATGAGCCAAACATGAACTCTCTATCATAAGTAGTTCCTGAGATATTCAATTAAGAATGTTTCCCAAGCAACCATTATAAACAATGGTTGCTTGGGAAACATTCTTAATTCTTAATTGGCTTTTATACCAATATGGCATAAAAGCCCTCCCAAAGACCTTTCATAAGAGCCAAACATCAAGTCTCTATCTTAAGAAGAAGCTGAGATATTCATGAAAAAATGTCTGCGGAGCAACCATGGTTACCATAGCAACCAAATTGACATACTATGAAAGCCCTTCCAAAGAACTTTCATATGAGCCAAACATCAAGTATCTATCATAAGTAGTTGCTGAGATATGAAAGAAAGGCCACTTGGCGGGACATCATAGCAGACAGACACAGGGTCGAATAAAAATTTATCCGACCCCAGGTTGCAGAAAAATTCGTCATTCATCAATAGCTGATATAACCACATGGGCGAGGGATTACTTTGGGAAACCTTTGTCAAACACTTCAATATGGAGTTACATTTACAAATGCCAATTAAAACTTAACTGTCCATAAAAGACGCCTTATGTT
>OMMV01180320.1:0-10761 GCA_900302635.1 Chatrabus melanurus
TTAGTTTAATCTATTTCAAACCATGCAGTTATGAATAATTAGGGGCATGGTCGCTTTGAGTGACACCTGTGTGCCAGCAAGCCGTGTCCAGAGCCCCGCTACCAGACGCCACTGCTAGAATTTTTTTGACTTTCTTTAACATTACGCGATAGGGCATTTTATTTAAAAATAGGGCATTTTATTTAAAAATGCCCTATCTCTTAATTATATATTATATATTATCTCTTAATTATATCCACTCCAAAAATTAAGGGTTCCCTCCTTGGCCTATACCCCACCCTTCCACCAAGTTTCAAGCAAAACGGTTCAATAGTTTTTGCGTAATCCTGCTAAGAGTCGAGCAAACAGACAAACAGCACTGAAAACATAACTTCCTTGGTGAACTTACCTGATATCCATGAAATATGTAATACTTGACATTCGCGCTCCACATTTTGCCTGCAGATTTATCAACAAAATAGTGACATAGTAATACACACCTGGTCATGAAATAGCTCAACAGCCAGTTGTCCAATTACTTTTCATTCTTTATCCCCGAAGGTGAGGACTGGATGTCTTTGGTACGAGGTCTTTTTTGGAGGATCCTTGGGTAACTCTGGAATGACTTTGTGTGAAATGAGTGTTTACTTAGGGAGACTCAGATGAGGAGTATCACTCGCATTGTGAGGGAACATCTTCTACGACATTTTGGCTATGTGGCATGTTTCTCTGTGCATGATCCAGGACCCAGGTGCCTCAGTGTTGAGGACCCCAGCAATGGAGAAGGTTAACGGGATGCCAGTGTATCACCTGTCTGCAGCAGATAGATGGATAGTTTTCGAGAGGTGGGGATGGACCGGTTGTCTGCCTGCGTGGTTGACATCCAGGATCCAAGGCATAGAGTGGTGGATCTGATGAAGCGTGGGACTAGTGCATGACCCCAGGCTTGACTTGATCTTTATCCCTTTAAAAAGGGGAGGACCACACACAAAAAGTTCTGCAATTACGACACTGCATTCTGATCTTATAAACCTTTTTTGCTTTCAACTTCAACATGCTATGATCACTAAAATAGCAACCGTTTTTTTTCACTGTCCAAATTTATGTGGACCCATCTCTTTACAATGAAGCACCTGCACACATGTCAGCAGATGTGTTACTGTGCTTGCACTCTGTCAGAAGATTTAGCGCTTTGCTAGGTGTGTATGAATTTTTAATGGCTCGCTGAAAACTCTGAGTCCAGCAGTATTTTTAGTGTATTTATATTTATATGACTATGGCATTTTATTATTGATAACCCAAGAATGCAGTTTAGTGAAAGATTCATGACCATCATCCTTGAGACTGTTAGGGATGAAATCTAATTTGAGAAGAAGCTGCGAGTCGAGTTTCACACCGACGTGAAAATAATAAGAATTGTCAGAAAAGAAGTGACGAAAGCCGACTACTCACTACATGATGATGCGATATGAAAATGCATTTTGCCATGATCATACAGAAACCCAAGTCCTATTGCAACGTGTGTGCAGCCACTGTGTTACGATTGTGCGTCTTCGTGAGATCAGACTGCAACGCAGCAGTGTGAGCATGTTCTAAACTTCGGCGATGCAGCCGGTGTTGTATTTCCCATATTACATCATAATGCACATTACATGGCGTTACATAGATGTTATTACAAGCACAGACACATACAGGGGTCCATGCATGCACGCGCACGCGCGCACACACACACGTACACATTTGCGCCCGAGCAAAACTGGAGCAGCTAAAAGAAATAAATATAATGACACGCTCACCTGTGGTGAAAGTCCTCCAGACTCCTATAAAGACTTTGTGTGATGAGGAGATGCATGTTTGTGTTGTTAATGGCCCATTCACACTTTGATGATTGGCCCGGCGTTTGCCGACGGAGTGTGAAAAGTTGATTGACGTTGACCAGCGCCGAGGTCCGCCAGACTCCGCTGGGGCTGGGTCGACGTCGGTTGGGCTGCGCTGAAGTTTGTCATGGTCCCGGAAAAATTTTCAACATGCTTAAAATCTTCGACGTTCATGCTGGAACGCCGACAGTAGTTGGGCTCCGCTGCCACTGCGTTACCTCCACTGGTGCTCTGTTACTACCCCGTTCCCTTCCGCCAGCCTCCACTGGCCAACGTCAGAGGTCATTCGGTTCCTGGAGCCCGGAGAGCCTGTGACAGGATTGTGAGTTTGATGTCCTTGAGGTGGCGGGTGACGAGGACGCAAAGTTGTGTCGAGTTTGTATGGGCTGTGTCACGTGGCATCCCGGCCGTTGCGTTGGCGATTGGCTCCACCAGGCTGCGCTGCTGTACAGCGGAGTGCGCTGCCACTGCACGCGCCCTCCGACGGCGAAAGTTGAAGTAAGTCTTGGTTAGTTGGTGGACCGTCCCCAGGAGTCATTGAGCTACAACGACCTGCGTTGAAGACAGGAAGCTTGGACTACTGGAGCAAGCCTTCTCCGGAGTTTCACGGAGATTTTTGAGAATCTGCTATGTCGGTCAGCGTCAGCCACTTCACATCATGTGAATGGGCCCTAAAACCCCAAATAAGAGCAGCCGAAGGAATGTTTTTAAAAAAGTAAAGATGTGCTCCCTTAATGGACCCAACTTCCAAGCTGCATCAATGAAGGTGTCCACAGAATGTTGGAGTCTGTAGACAACATAGAAAAAAGTATTGCTTCCAAAACCTTGCGTGTGTGTGACAGATAATTCATTTCCACAGTTTGATTCATTTGTGCACATGAAGTAAATAATTTTGGCAGCACATGCGGCTATTGGTAAAGTCGAGGTGGTGGCTCATGTGCACCTTTCTGTCTGACTATTCATTCATTCATTCATTTTCTGCAACTTATCCGGGTCCAGATCGAGGTGGCAGCAGACTATGCAGCTCGGCTATACTTCGGCCAGGCCCTATAGCTCTTCCTGGGGGATCCCGAGGCATTCCTAAGCTGAGAGATATAATCCCTCCAGTGTGTCCTTGGTCTTCCTCAGGGCCTCCTCCCAGTTGGATGTGCCTGAAAGACCTCCCTATGGAGATGACCAGGAGGCATCCTCAGCAGATGCCCAAACCACCTCAGCTAGTTCCTTTCAATGCAAAAGAGCAGCGGCTCCACTCTAAGTGCCTCCTGGATATTGGAGTTTCTCACCCTGTCCCTGATTGTAAGGCCAGATACCCTACAGAGGAACCTCATTTCCGCTGCTTGTATCTTTCGGTCACAATCAAAAGATCGTGACCCTGAGCTTTGGATATCGTGCATCCCTAATGTCTCTCTCTTAACAGAGCTGTGCATCAACCACAGATATGGGAACCTGTGCAGCGCTGCGCACAGTGTGGACCTCCTGCTCATCCTTCACTGTTCGGATACGGGCGCACACCATGAAATGTAGGCTGTGTTCTGCATTTCTAATGCAATATGCTTCTGAAATACATAGGTATGGTACTGTGTTACATTGATAAAGGCCCATTCACACTATAACGTTTACCCCAGCGTTTGGTGAACGCAGGGCAAAGTCGAAAAATTGGCCAAATGTCAGCAAAAATCGCCTTACTCGAGTTTGGTAGTGAACCTCTAACACCAGCTTGGCGTTCCACAACGTGTAGGAGAGGAGGTTGACACACCACTGTCCAGTGATTCTGAGCAGGTAGGGCGAAGCAGCAACCAAACGTTAGCCAGCGTAGATGATCACACCAGTAACTTAGGCTAGCGGAGGCTAGCGGCGGGAACTTGGTCACAGCAGAGATTAACTATAACGGTCTCCAACGTAGCCAGAAGTATGTTGACTAATACCGAGAAATTTTAAACATGTTGAAAATTTTGGGACGCGGTCGACGTTCATCAGCGTGGACCGGCGAAGGCTAGCGGATGCTAGTGGAGGCCAGCAGACACCGACGTTTGCAAATACGTTTGTCTACGTTGGGCCAAACGTCGAGGTGAGATTGTGCCTTAAGGCACAAGCACATCACATCATCGTGTAGTGACTGGCCAGCTTAACACATACATGGACGGACACTCTGTTTTTGAATTTGGGGATGAATGAATCAATGAATGAATACATGAATGAAGGAATAAATGAATCAATGAATTCTTTGTTTAGAAAAAAAAGATATAAGAAAAAATACAATTATATATGAGAAAATTTAACAAAAGACAAAAAATAATAATAGCAAAGTTAACAATTTAAATATTACAAATTACATGTTCGAAAAGGAACAGGAAGAAGTTTTCACTTATTTGTTCTTACCCCTTTTTCATCTAGTCATCATAATTCCTATACAATTTAATACCCAGCCAATATAAATACTATCCCTATATACAACCCATACAATAACACTATAAACATATATCCCACTTCCTGTACAAAATGAATATACATATCTATTCTAAAACTATATACAGCCCATACAATACCTATATCAACACCGTTAACACCCATTCTTTTCCATATACCTTTTTAGTAAAAAAATTTTGTACTTCTTTTTAAACAGATTAATATTTGTGCTCTGTTTTAGCGTCAGTTCCAAATTGTTCCACAAATTCACCCCACAGACTGATATACTGAATAGTTGATTAGTTTGTCAATCCAAGTATAAATGCATCTACAAAGCATTGGACACCTGATGGTGTCCAATGCTTTGTAGCCACGCAATACATAATGTACACCACACTTGTGTCGACACTTACAAGGTCTTGACCCTTGCAAATGGCAGGTGAAATTTCTCGCTGTAAAACATCAGTGAGACAGCAGCTCCAGTCATTTCTACACCCACGGTCACACAGAAGGTTTAATGTGCTGGCAGAGCTGTTATTTCTTCTCTGATCAGTGCAACCATTAAAATAACCCGTGCAGCTGAGAGAGTGCTGTGACTGAGTTATTTTTCTCTTTTATGTGTTTTGGCAGCTTCAGTATCAAATAGCACGAGGTTTAACCAGCCGGTCTCTGGACTGGATTAGGACCAGTCCACAGGTACACTTTGCTTCTGATTAAAGTTGTGATGTGGTAACTGGAGACTCAGAATGTTTTAAAAAGAATCTGGATTTGATCAAATTATGAGCCAGTTTTTGCTCGAGAGGCATTCCTTGGAGAAGGCCAAGGGGACACCTATGTTTCACCTGACTGCAACAGGTAGATGGTTACTTTAGGGGGATGAACCCGTTGTATGCCTGGGCGGTTGCCATCCAGGCCCCAAGGTGGTTCCGTAGTGTGGCGGATGCGATGACATGCTGCACCCAAGCCCCAACCTCCCGTCCTCTTAAATGAGGCAAACGCGTAAGTGGAAAATCTTGCAGTTGCTTGAATGGCCACTAGAGGCTGGCTCCAAAAGTGAGTCATTCCCCATAGAAGCCCATGTTAAATTCTCCAAATTTACTGCACAAATATACGTTTGCAGCCTTGTCCAAAAAAACAGTTTTGGTCTCTATAGGTAGTTTCCCTCTTCATTTGCCAGCAGCAGCAGCAGCAGACCAATGGATCCTGCCTTAGCTGCATTACTGCAGCTAAGTGGTTGTGGGCTTGGTCAGGACTCAGAGGATGACCTCCTGGGAACACTGAGTTGCTACTGGAAGTGGTGTCGGTTGGTGGCCAGTAGGTGGCACTCTTCCCTCTGGCCATTCTGTCAATCCTGACACCCCAGTGCAGTGACGGGGACACTGTGCTGTAGGAGGTGCCGTCCTTCAGATGAGACATAAAACCGAGGTCCTGACTCACTGTGGTCATAAAAGATCCCATGGCACTTATCGCAAAGAGTAGGGGGTTCTCCGGTGTCCTGGCTAAACTGTCCAACCTGGCTCATTCTATCTGGTCCCCAAATCATCCCCCAGTGTAATTGGCTGATTCATTCATACCCTCACTCTCCACCTCAAGCTGGTGTGTGGTGAGCGTTCTGGTGCAAATTGGCTGCCGTGCATCACCCAGGTGGGGGCTGCACATTGGTGGTGGTTAGTGAGGTTCCCCATTCACTGTAAAGTGCTTTGGGTACCTTGAAAAGCGCTATATAAATGCAATAAATTATTATTATTATTATGACAACTATACTGGGGTGATCTTTTTTTTTTTATAACTCATCAGTTTATGCAATTTTAAGCCATAAAGTTGTGAATAATTAGGGGAATGGTCACTTGCCAGAGTCAGCCCTGCTAGCAGAGGCTGCTCTCTGCTGTGGACTCGATGAGGGAGAGTCAACTGTTTGTCCTTTCTGGGCATTTTATTACAGATATCTGAAATAATATGGTTTGCTGTGTGGTTAAATGTACTTATGGATCATCAAAGAAATCGGTGCTTGAGTATTTCAGTTGGGTGACATTTTAGTATTATTAAATTTATATGTTGGCACCGTTAGCGCTAATTAGCAGTTAGCTTGGAGACATTAGGTCCACTGATGGTGCCACGGATATGAAGGCAATATACCGGTCATACGTTTTAATGGCCGCACACAAGCAATCTGTTTTGACAATATCTGCCCTTTCCCCAAAAATAGCTGTTCATCAAACACCCAAACCAAAGTTAGCCTGTTAGCCGTAGCTTTGCTTGTTTGGGAGCTCGAGCTGGGAGACATATTCAGGCTTCATTCATACCCCCCAGGTCATTCCGGTCTCGCCCACCCTCTACCTCTTTGCCCATTTTTGGGATGACCGACAGTTAAGCAGAGTTATGCACTGCCGAGATGTCGACCTCGAGAGCCGCACCAATTGAGCTTCAAAACCGCTCTTCAGAAAACCTATGGGTTACGTCAAAGAGGGTTTGTCCACTATATGTACAGTCTATGGCTGCACCAGTGCATCCTCCCAGACCTGACCTGAATTGGTAACACACAAATAAATTGGGGTTTTTTTTTGTTTGTTTTCGCAAATTAAGTTGACAAAGTGGCACAAATATTACTCATGAGTTAAGATAATTTGGATCAACAAGTCTCATCTTTTTTATGGTGCTGCTGTCAAGTGTATTCTGAGATAGATTATGCAACCCTAGTTTGATGAGCAAAGCAGAATGGATGGATTGTTAGACAAATTTTTTTTTAATGATGTATTCATGCAACTTATGGCGTGTTAAAGTTTGGTGGCTATTCGGCAGAAAAATGTGCATCATTTCCAGTTTGCATTTGTTGTAGTGAAGCGAGACACTTTGGTCAAGTTGTCACTGAAGTAAAAACCAGACTTAAGCTGAGCAATCTGGGTAAAGACGCAATTTCACCTAGTTTGGGCCAACACAGTCAAACGTATTTGCAAATGTCGGTGTCCGCTAGCCTCCGCTAGCCTCTGTTGGCCTCTGCTGGTCTGCGCTGATGAACGTTGACCGCGTCCAAAACTTTTCAATATGTTATGGCACCAGAAAAAGTTAATCTCCGCTACAACCAAATTCCTTACGCTAGCCTAAGTTACTGGTGCGATCGTCTACGCTGGCTAACGTTTGGGTGCTGCTTCGCCCTGCCTGCTCAGAATCACTGGACATTGGTGTGTTGACCCCCTCTCCCACACGTTGCCACATTGGCAAACGTTCCGCTTGCTCTAATGACACGCTGGCTCACGCCCGCCTCCACTGGCCTCCGCAAGCACCACGTCGTGGAACGGCGAGCTGCATTAGAGGTTCACTACCAAACTCTGGTAATGTGATTTTTGCTGATATTTGGCCAATTTTCTCGACTTTGCCCTGCGTTCACCAAACGCTGGGGTAAACGTAATAGTGAGATTGTGCTGTAACCATGCAGCCTGAGAACACAACGCACAGACGATAACAATTTTGCTTTTAGGAAAAGAGCAAAAACTTTCCTCGACTGCCACAAACTTCTTTTTTTCATCTGTCTTCTTCCATCTTTTTCACACTCTCTCTCCCCACCTGTCGGCTCCCACTCCTCCCTTCCTCAGTGTGACTGACAGGCCAATTCTATCCCCTAATACACAAAAAGGAAAACACCTGCATGCACGTAGGGACACTTGATTTCAGATGTGTGTGTGAACACTGTGCTTCACGTGCAGAAAAAAACGCAACATAATTTATAGGTCTATTACAGATGTGTGGACATAAGCCACAGCTATCTTAACAATAATGTGACACTTAACTTGAGCCTTGTGTTTGTCCTACACTGTAAATCATCCGTCTCTGTCACCTTCAGTACAATGCCGCTCTTCCCTCTGCCGATATGACGGCAGTCAGGAGTGCTGAATCTCATTTTTAGGAAGGAGAAATCTCTCAGGTATAGACGTTTATCTCATTAGTCCTTCACTTTCTTTCATTATATTTCATTTATTGGACTTTTGTCTACTTGCAGACAAACGAAGATGTGTTAAAACTGCAGATCAAATTTAGGTTTTTTTTCACTACCATTAAGGTTTGACCAAATGGTTAAACATTGTGTTCATCTACTACTCTTGTGCATTTCTCTATTTTGAGTTTAGTGGATCTGCTCCCATTTCTAGAAATGAGTGTCACTATTTGTTGTTTTGAGCTGGTCTACTTTATCAAGGTGTATTAAACGTGTGATAGCATATACTGCAAGCAATGAATGCTTCTAATTGATTTCACAAGGAAAATGTGTTGATAATATTTTTCTGTTTTTCTGAGATCACGAAGTAATGTTGTCAGTCCTGTCACTGTCAACTTTAAGGTATGCACTGCTGCAACACGTTCATTCTTTTTCAGT
The DNA here is from genome assembly GCA_900302635.1 of Chatrabus melanurus. Taxonomy (NCBI): domain Eukaryota; kingdom Metazoa; phylum Chordata; class Actinopteri; order Batrachoidiformes; family Batrachoididae; genus Chatrabus; species Chatrabus melanurus. The sequence continues at coordinate 8,629 of OMMV01180320.1, forward strand.
AAATCTTTTTACGGACCTGTTAATATGCTGATTCTTTGACGTTACAATGATTTTCTTGTGAAGCACATTCAAGAAAATGAGTGATAAGCAGCAGCTTTCCACATTTCGCTTGCTGCCTACAGTAACAAAACACAATAGGGCAGAGCTATTTGTAGTAGCTCTCAGCAGATACTTTGTAATGTTTTTAGTGCAATAGTAGGGGAAAACATGATGTTTTCCATTTAATTCTTCATAACACAGAATCTCACTTGTTTCATGTGTGTTTCACTTTTGGTTTCTTCAGATGAAACACCAACTGTGTAATTAAGTATGGCGAACATAGAATAAATGTGATTTATGTGTAGATTTCAAAGTTTCCATAGAATGTGTCTAATCACAGCAAGGAAATTATTCCACAAATAGAACCTTCACAAGATAAGACAAAACAGCAAGGGAAATTCCAATGTCACAGCAGGCCAAGAGTTAACAACAAATAAGATATACTGTTGGTAGAGGAATAAGAAAGCTGTGTACATTATATACACCTATTGCACAGTGAAACATGTTGCACGGGATATTGCAATGGATGATTGCACAAATAAAGGAATATATTGTGTAGACTATACTATGTATACAGCAGAATTTATGTATGTATACGGAAGGTCCTGTAGGCTGCTGACTTCTTTTTCACATTGGGAAGACAGTGTAAAGACCACTTTTTACAAAACTGTCCACTGAAGTGATGCATTCATTATTTTCCAGTAAATATCTTTGCTGAACTATTATTTTTGCAGCTCCATTGACATTAAAATGATTTTATTATGAAGCACGTTCAGGAAAATGAGTTATACGCAGCAGCTTTACAGATTTTGATTGCTGCTTACAACAACAAAGCAAAATACGGCAAAACTGTTTGCAGCAGCTTTCAGTGTGTATTTGTGGTGTTTTCAGTACAATACTAGGGTAAACTGATATCATTTTCATTTAATTCTTCATAACATGAAATCTCACTTGTTTAATGCTTCACTTTCAATCTATTGAAATAAAACACCAGTTGTGTAACTAATTATAGCAAACAGGAAATAAATGTGTTTCAAGTCTAGCTTTGAAAGATTCTGCAAGAGTGGAATCTCACTTGTCTAAAGTATGTTTCGCTTTCAGTCTCTTCAGCTAAAGCATATGACAGCGACTAGTGCATTGATATTTGATGCTGTGACTCTGCTCCCAAGTTGCTCAGGGAATAAATTAATGGAAACATTTTTCAGATTTAGCTGTGGGCAAGAAACCCCTGGTGTGTTTAGAAGATGGCCTTTGAGACATGTGAGTCTTCACTGGAATATTGACAGCGCACAAACATAGTGGACAACATCAGCTGAAATGCCGCATTTTAATTAGGAGAGTGCAGAGAAGAAGAGAGTAAAAGCACTGACGGAGCAACGCATGGGAATAATGATCGGCAGAAACAAAGTGTACATTAAGGCTATGCATAAATTAATGCTGCTGTTTGTTTTATTGAGAACTGCTTGTTTATTTGCCATTGTTCTACTTAACAGAGCTTACTGCTTTGACTTGGTGGATTCTAGATCATAGATTTATTGTATACTAGTGCGCTGACTACGTGTCACTACGTGACGGAAGGAAAACTCTTTGATTGACACATGATATGAGATAAAGATAACAACAATTTTATTATTTCTATACCAGAGCTTCTTTGTTTGCTACATTTCGGGTTGTAGCTTCTTTCATGTAAATGAAAAGGCCTTCTGGAGACCATGTTCTTGAGCATCCAGTATCCACATTTCATTTCATTGCATCTTGACCACACCCCCTCCCTCCCCTGAATGTTTTTCTGTGTTATTTTCCCCTCCTGTGCATCTTTTGAGGTCCCACAGTGGGAAAAACTGTCTGCTGTGTTGTCTTCTGTCAAATCCACGCGGTTGCTGATGGGAATTCTCTGTGACAACAAATGTAAACAAAACCACGTGACCATTAGAGCCTCGCTTTCATTCACGTCACTGAAACAAGCTGGGATTTTCCCAAAATGGTGCAAACAATGTGGCTTGCACATATCGTGTCTATTTGAGGCAGAAATACATTGATTCAAGCATGCACAGTCAAGCATAATGAAGACAAAGTAAGGATCTTTTTATTTGT
>OMMV01180325.1:0-12366 GCA_900302635.1 Chatrabus melanurus
TACCTGGAAGACCTCCCTAGGGAGACGACCAGGGGGCATCCTCACCAGATACCCGAACCACCTCAACTGGCTCTTTTCGATACAAAGAAGCAGCGGTTCTACTCCGAGTCCCTCGCAGATAGTCGAGCTTCTCACCCTGTCCCTGAGTGTAAGCCCAGACACCCGATGGAGGAACCTCATTCCCACCGCTTGTATCCGTGGCCTTGTTCTTTCGGTCATTACCCAAAGCTCATGACCATAGGTGAGGATAGGAGCGTAAATCGACTGGTAAATTGAGAGCCTCGCCTTCTGGCTCAGCTCTTTCTTCACCACAACGGTCCGGTACAGCGTCCGAAGGACCTCAGATGCAGACCCAATCCGTCTCTCGATCTCATGCTCCATCTTGCACTTGTAGAGTGTAGTTAATCACAAAATACAAGAATGCATTAATGACTACACTGTGCAATTTTAGGGTTCAGAAACTTATATTGCTGGTGATATCATTAAATTTCTATAGGCACTACTTGCACTCTAAACCTCCGCTAAAGGTTTAACAGTGGTCTTTGTTGTTAAATGTCGCAAGCGTCGCTTCCATCTTGGCTAGATTAGCAGAGAGGCTCATACCGTATTGATATATTGCCTGATTGGGGGTTTATTTGGTTGTTTGCTGCACTGCATCTTGTTTATATTATTAATACTCATTTTAAGAAGGACTGTCAACACAAGATCCATGTGCCACATCAGCGGCAAACAGACCGGAACTAACTTCTAAGACTGGTGCAGGGTTGTTAGGCTTTAGTTTCAGGTATCAGCACTTTAACTCGCTGCTTGTTGTCATTCGGGGCAGAACGTCATGGTCATCAGTCTGGTTATTTTTTTCCGATGTGTTTTTTAGTATATGCTTTCTTTCAGGTGGCGATGGAGAGACTTTTGATGGAGGTGGTGATGAGTCTTCATCACCTGACTTCCACTTGCCAGTAGACTTTTTCCACCCCGCTGCCGCAGCTCATCCAGCCAGCCCTGGAAATGGTGTGAGACCAAGTGAGAGAGGTCCATCTCGACTGGCCTCCCCAGCCTCATGGGCCTCCCTCCGGTCGCCAGGAGCCAACAGCAGACCCATCAACTCTCAGGTATTATGGATGGATAGTTATCAATCATATTCCCTCTTTTAACGGCTAATTAACACCAATCAAGAGCTAATCAGGTTTTGGTAGAGCATAGGCCCTGAGGTCCGTTGGTACCGGTGCTTATCCACAGAATCTACGACTTCCCCTGCACAGGAATCCAGTCCGAAGCAGGCTACTTCCCCAGCCAAGGCTGGTACCCATTTCCAGCTGGGTGGACTGACACAAGTGTCTTGTCCAAGTACACAGACAGGTGACTGGGAATTGAACCCAGGTCTACATATCAGTATCCCAATTCCTGATCTCGCTGAGTTACCTGCTCTATGTTTGAGCAGAGAGAGATGGAAAATGTGCAGAGCAAGTGATCTCCAGGAGCAGGGTTGGTAATCACTGCCAAAGCTACATGGAAGCAATGATGCATGCAGGGACGAAGGTTTTCCAGGAATTGCCAGATTTCCAGGTATGGAATGCACTGCTCGTTATAATATTGTTATATTGACATGGCATGTTTGAATTATGACAATATTACAGCAAGCGATAACTGTGCTTAGCATACACATATTCTGTCACATGGGTGGCTGTTAGCGTTAGCATATGAGGTCCCTTTTTGACCCTAAGTTTAGGGATGTAAACTGCAGTTGTCATGAACCATTGGGGCACTGTTAGCCTAGCATTTACTGCAGCTAGCATGGCTACATATGTTACCACAAACATTGGTTTGTGTTTTCCTTAATCCGGCCAAATTGTCAAATGCACCATGCCAGTGTAAGAATGAGTAACGGTATGCACCACATCCGTGAATCCAGCAATTCCTGGAAAACTTCCATCTCCGTGTTTCAAGAATAACTCGGTGTAAACCAATAATTTGCAAATGAAAATTCAGAGAACAAAACATACGATTTAACAACTGCATGCACCGGCATTTGTAAAATATTTAGTATTAATGAGCGCTGTATAGTGACCCAAACAAAGGAATGCAGGAATCTGATACAGTAGCTTGGCGTAATACAGTATCAGGCTACATATGGTGCAAAACATTTTTTAGTACAAGCTGACAGAACCTAAATCATTCAAAAACAGCAAGCAAACAAGAACAAAATTTGATAATAGCTACTCCAGGACATGTTCTGCTTTTACCGTTTCTGTTGAAAACTGCTCCCGGTGGCAAAACTTACCTCTAACAAATGGCATTTCCAGCCTTCACGCTTTTATAAAAGTCACCCCAAAATAGTTTCTGTTGAACACATGAGTTTTACTTGGTTTTATGATTACTTCATTCATTTTTGAGTATTTCTGCTCACAACCAACAAACAAGCCAAGCAACAAACAGCTGAGGCAAAAGAATAGGCAAGTAAACACAAGTCAAGCCTGGGAGCATGCACTGGTGCCGCACATCGCCACATCCATCACACCACGGAACCGCCCCGGGCCCTGAATGGCAACCAATCAGGGAGACAACCAGTCCATCTGCACCTCTCGAAAGTATCTATCTGCCGCAGCCAGGTAACACGTGGATGTCCCCTTGGAGCTTCTTCAGCCACTGGGGTCCTCAACACTGAGGCATCTGCTGAATCATTGCCAAAGAAATGTGTCACATGTCAAAAATGTCGTAGTTGTGACACTCCCCATCTGAGTCTCCCTAAGGCTGGTATCTCATTGAGAGACGATTATTTGGCGACTGTGATGACTGAATGTTTCGACGACTGCTAGACGAATTTGGCCAAGTTTTTGGTGACATTGGGGCGACATATTTGCCACTTTTTGACAACCGTTTAATGAATTAGACGACTGCTGGGCATCTTGTTGAAGAATATTTGATGAATATTCGCTACGCGGCCGTATGCCTTTCGTCCTCAAATTGTTAATTACTCGCTAACGACCGGCGACTGTATTTCGACCATGATCCGACCTTGTAGCAAATGAAGCGAACTGGGCCACTGAAACAGACCGGGGGGTGACTTGGTAGCGGTCTATTGACGACTCCTTGGCAAGTAATAAGACTAGTTTGAGACAAGTTAATGAAAATAAGCAGTCATTCATTCGCTACCAAAGTTTTGACCATTTTCAAAATCCGCAGGCGAATGAAATTGAGGCGAGCAACTAATTAGCGAATGGGGATACTGAGTCCAACCGCTTAGAGAATCATTTCAGACTACATTGAGACCAACAGCCAAAGTAGACGAATGCCCATTCGTCTCAGTCACCAATCAATCACAAGCCCAGTGAGATACCGGTTTAAGTAACTGCTCATTTGACACAAAATCATTCCAGTGGTACCCAAGGATCCTCTGAAGAGACCTGGTACCAAAGACACCCAGCCGTTGCCTTAGGTCACTGGTCAGTGTCCAGGTCTCACAACCATACAGTAAGACAGGAAGCACCAGGATCCTAAAGACTTGGACCTTCGTTCTCCTGCAAAGGCAAACACCTCTGTCCAGTGACCTCATGACTCGATAAGCTCTTCCCAGGCATCTCTCAGTCTTAGAGACGTGAACATCACTGCCGAGATAAATTAATCTCTCTACAAGTGTAACACTTTTGTCACGTAGAGATACACTTCAGATGGCTGAGTCAAGGAACTCATGGAAAGCCTGGATCTTCGTCTGGAACCAGAGCTGTTTAAGTGACGTTAGTCAAATAATCAGTTCTTCAGTATGCTTACAGTAGCATTGAGTCCTCAGCAGTTAAGAAAGCTTTTTGATGTGAAATTTCCAAAAAAAAACGAAGAAAAAAAAACCTTGTAAAACTCCTGCAAACTCCACTGTGATGAATCTAACTCAAAATTTTAAAGGCTGTCATTTTACTTTCGGCTCCTGTGTAACCATGGAGACCGTTTTTCATCTCTCTTTCCGTCTACCTGTTTGCTTTCTTTAGCTCGTTCCTGAATGCGTTCTTTGATTCTCGCCTGCTACATTAACGCTCCGCGCCACTTGGCTAATTAGCGTGACGAGTTCTGAGCTAGATATTGACTCTTCACATGGTTGTTGGGTCACACTGTTGTCTTGCTTTTACTTTATCTCTTTTCCTCCTGCCTTTGTTTTTTTTCCATTCTTATTTTTTCATTTTTCCTCCATTTCCACTTTCTCATAATCCTTAACTCTCCTTGTATATCTGAATGAGTAGAACATAACATTAGCATTGGCAGGATTTGCAATATTTCTACCCATATAATACCTGTTGTTGCAACCACTCGTACTTTTTCCATGCTAAAGATAAATTATTTCTTGCCACTTTTCTGTCACCGCCCATCTCTCATGTGTCCAGCATCCCTCCCACAGTGAGTCCTCCCTGGCTACAGGCAGTTCAGAGGGCAGCCTGCAGACAACAATGGAAGAACGCCTCAGCTTCAGTGTTTCCCCATCTCAAGAACTGGATCCCCCTATGCCTGTCCTCTGCCCTGTCCCCAGTCACACCTTAAACCCCCAGGGACCAGCTACAGGGCACCAGGGGCTCCCTTTATTAAAGACACACAGTCCTGCATTCAACCTCCAAGCCACCAGGCGGCACCAGAGGAGCCAGAGCAACTGCGGTGCAGGGAGTACCAGCCCTGGCTGCCTTCGGCAGGACTCCATGGACCCCTCAGATCAGGATGTGGCCACAGGGATGGGCAGAGAGGGCTGTCGCCAGACTTTATACAGCGAACATGTGTCAGAAATGCTGAATAGCTTGTCGCTGACATCACTGCTCTCTGTAGGCTCTCTGGCGCCTTCTCTGGCAAAGAAATCTAACAGCACAGGATCACTGAACAAAACCAATCGAAGTAACGATGGCCGACAGTTCTACAACAGAAATGCTCATGGCTACGTGTCCAACCCGTGGACGGAGGAAAAACCAAAAGGTGTGGAGGAGGACAGTGGTATCGCGGGTTTTAGCCGGCCCACAGACATACGTTCCAGGAAAAACAGATGAAACACTTGTTGCCTCGATGTAGTAGAACAATTTAACCATTTGCATTTTGGGGACCTTTGTCAGAACAGAGAGACTTTTCGTACATGTCCTGTGAACCCGGTCTCTGCTGACTTTGAGTCATTTGCTCTAGAATTCCTCACCAGATTTGGCTGCTTTGGATCAGTCATTTCTCAAAAGAATAAATCTGCTTCTGAGTTTTGACATCGTTTCTCTCCCTCTCTGTTCGGGATACATTGTTGCTTCTTGAAACGAATAAACGCCAACGACGAGATGCTTAGCCGTTTATCCAAACCTTGAAATATTTGGAAAGCAATTACAGAGACAGACCTGAAGTTGCAGTAATTGATGAATGCATTAGTTAGATGGAAGTCGTAAAATAATGGATTTTTCTAATTGCACAACAGGGTTTGACCCAACATTCCCACAACATTCCTTCAAAAACTTGGAGAGTCTTGTCCGTTTTGTGTGGATGACAAATCTGGAGCTTCTTTTGAGGAAGAACTGAACTTTGTACAGTTATTTATTTATTTATTCTTTTTCTAACAGTAGCACAAACCAACCTTTTTTCCTCTTTAGGATATTTGGTTGGTGACGGAAAATGGAAAGGTTGTGTAATTTCTGTTGTTTATTTTATTTATTTTATTTTTTTCCCGACTTCGATGTGTCGGACTTGCGTGAATGTAGATGTTTCTATTTGTGAGGGAGACCAAGACGAGCAAGATGCACAGCCAGTCTGAGACTTGACAAAAGGCCTCTTTGAATAGAAGAATGAGCATGTGAATGCTGGTGAGAATACATATGGGCTATTAGAGGAGGTAAGGGCCACTTTCAGGAGTGGATGCTGTGCTTTCTCCATACCCATGAAAGGGCTAAAATGTATTGAGTGCAGACCTGAGCCAAATACCAATTACAAATAATGTTGGTACGTGTCTCTGAGACACAGTTGTGGCCAGAAGTTTGCATATTGCCATACAAATGTCATGGCAATATTGGGCTCACAATGATCTCATTCATTTTCCAAACTTGTTTATTCCACTGAAGGGTCATGGGGGTGCTGGAGCCTATCCTAGCGGTCATTGGGCGAGAGGCGGGGTACACCTTGGACAGCCCGCCAGTCTATCGCAGGGCCGACACATACTGTATAGACAAACACAGTCACACTCTCACTTACACCTACGGCCAATTTAGAGTCACCATTTCACCGAACCTGCATGTCTTTGGAAGTGGGAGGAAGCCGGAGCACCCAGAGGGAACCCACGCAATCACGGGGAGAACATGCAAACTCCACACAGAAAGGAGCAGGTTGGAAGCGAACCCAGAACCTTCTTGCTGTGAGGTAATAGTGCTAACCACTAAGCCACTGTGCTGCCCACGCAATGATCTCTTTGAGAGAAATTTCTTGATTACCGCACATTCCATACAATTGTATGCAAGGTGTAGCCACTTTGCCAAGGTCTGGGAGAAGAGCCAAGCTGTCACCCTCAGAGGAAATGGCTGTGGATGGTAAGGAACAACTGAGGAACCGCCAAGGCATAGGCCTGCCACAAAGCTGCTGGAACACCAGTGTCACTGTCTGCAGTCAAGTTAGTTTGACGTCACCATAGACTGAGAGGCTGCTGTCCAAGAACGAATACCCCACAAATTGAAACCTTCAGCCTTCTGGAAAAACAGTTTTCTGGTCAGATGAGACAAAGGTTGAGTTGTTTGACTACAGTGACCAGAGCTATTGTTGAAATAATAAAGGTGAGGCATTCAATTCCAAGAACACTGCACCAACTGTTAAGCATGGTGGTGGTAGCATACTCTGTGGCTTTTTTGTGGCCAGCGGAACTGGTGCGCAAAGTGGATGGAATAAAAAAAGATGGACTACCTCAGAATTCTTCAGCAAAACCTCAAACCATCTGCTGGTCATAAGTTGGACACAATTGTGTGTTCTAATTGGGCAATGACTCCAAACACACAACAAAGCTGGTTGTGGAATGGATAAAGCAGGCTTTTGGAATGGCCTTCCTTAAGTCCTGACCTCAACCCAAGCAAAAATATGTGGTCTATGCTTAAAGGTTGGGTGCATGCCAGGACACCAACAAATTTAACTGAACTCTACCAACTCTGCTAAGAAGAGTGGTCGAATATCCAACCCAAATTCTGCCAGAAGCTTGTTGATGGCTACCACAAGCTTCTGCTCAAGGTCAGACTTACAAAGGGACATTAAACCAAGTATTACGTGGACGGTATGTATAATTTTGATCCTGTATGCATAATTTTGACAATGCATTGATTTCAGAAAATCCTATTACAATTTGTGCACCATTTTTTTCTATTATTGGTCTGCGGGTATGATTCTCGGTTGGGTAAAGGCGCAATCTGCCGTCCTCCGCTGACGAACGTTGACCGCGTCCAAAACTTTTCAACATGTTTAAAATTTCTCAGCATTTGCCGACGTACCTCTGGCTACGTTGGAGACCATTAGAAAAAGTTAATCTCCGCTGTGACCAAGTTCCTTCCGCTAGCCTCCGTTAGCCTCTGTTAGCATCCGCTAGCCTCCACTAGCCGAAGTTACTGGTGCGATCGTCTACGCTGGTTCTCTACCAAACTCCGGTAACGTGAGTTTTGCTGACGTTTGACCAATTTTCTCAACTTTGCCCTGCGTTCACCACACGCTGGGGTAAATGTCATTGTGTGATTGGGCCTTTAAGTGAGACGTCCCAGCTTCAATTCCCAGACAAGCCCCCAAATTAGTTACATTCGGTTTGAAGACATAACAAATAAAAGAACAAATGCAAAGTAAAGCATTTGACCGAACATTAATTTTACTAAAATTCAAAAGTTTTTAAAAAAGGACAAAAACAAATAAGGGCAGAAACCAGGCGCAGGGCCACAACAATGTTGTACAATCATTATGCCCCAGAAAAAGGACACTTCAAAGAAAACAATGAAAGTCCAATATTGCCATGCCATCCATGTACATAAGTGTACGCAACCTTCTGACCACAACTGTACATGCGTTTCATTTTCAGTCCTGTATGATGCTGAACTACACGTGCATGACCACTTGGAAATGAAACAAACTTGGAAATGAAACGGCAACCTTTTCTTTGAAGACTGTAGGTCTGCGTGAACAAATCTGGAAGACAAAACATTAAAAAGTGCAAATTTAATAGAAAATACTTGATCCTTCAGCTGAAATTGAACTGCATGTTTTGTATTGTTTGTTTTCTGCTACAGCATATAGGGCCTGATTCCCTATCATCCCAAAGAACGAGTACTATATTGCGTGGGCATTCTAAAATGTTGGAGGTGAGTTACGAAGAACAATTGCGCAAATGACAGAGGGTGACTTAAACAGCGGTATGTTAATGAGGATTTTGCGTGTGTTAATGACCATAAGCACAAAATGAAATCCAATCAGCCACTCGCGGGTATGCGAAAGATAAGACAAACACACACATTTTAACTTAAAATGTTATTTATTGAACATTTACCAAAACGAAAATGAATGTGCCTTGGTTTGTGTGCTATTTCACGGGAGGTGCGCAATTGTGGACTGTGCCTGGCGGCACTGTGGACAGCTCTGGAGCAATCCACGGCAAGTATGTCTCGCTGCAGCGAGAGGTTTCTCGTCAGTGCAGTCTTTATCTCGGTGTGACTGGGGCTTCAATAACCCATTGAGAATGAAAATAATTGTAATGATGATCGGGTGGGGGTCGGGTGGATGAGTTATTTTTAGGAGTGGATTCGGATGACGTTCTGATCCATGCCTCTCTACTGTGAATGTGTAGTTTCCTTTTGTTATAAATAGGACACTATAAATTAATGTTTAATCATGCTGTTTTCTGTGTTACAGAAGATTATTGAATGAAAATAAAGAAATGCATACCCCAAACAGCTCACGGGAAATGACTATGAATCAGATTTATGCATGTATGCAATCCCGTAACAGTTAGCGCCTTGATTTCAAATGTGCAATATGGGCAATTCTCCAGTGGAATGTAATTCCGTTACCGGCAAAATCCCATCCAGCATAAATAAATAGCCATACTGGATTGTCATGCATGGCTATCCAATATGATGCCACCTAAAACAGCCAAGTAGCCATGTATGACAAACCAGCATGGCCATTTATTTGCGCTGAACTGGATTTTGTCAGTAATGGAATTACATTCCACTTGAGAATTGCCTATATACAGATGCAATAATTAGCCCCTTAAATTTCTTTTGGGGTGGATAAATCACATTGTTTGTGGGTGGTGTGGAGATTGCACACGTCTTTATACACGGAAACCATTGATAAATCAGGCCCATAGTTGCTAAATTGCATGTCCTGTTGTTTGTGGATATTGGTTCCTTCTTTTCCTTAGAGTTACACCGACAAACAGCTCATATGAAGTCAAATATGAAACGGGACTTCACATAAAAATAAATTACAGTAATGGGAGAGGCTCTGTTACAGGTTAGGTGTCATCAGTCTCATGAGTCCTGTTTCTTGGTTCCCACTCAGATATTAAACCTCCGTAATCAGTTTCTCTTTGAAACAAGAGTGTTTCATTCACCTTTGTTTCCTAAAATTGGTTAAATCCAATGTAGTGGCGAATGGAACATATAGTCAGCGCCACAATTATTGGGACAGTGACATGTTTTGGAATATTGTCTCTGTACACCACCACAATGGAGTTGAAATAAAACAATCAAGATGTACTTGTAGTGTAGTGTGAGAGTGTAGTGTAGTGTAGAATTGTGGTGTAAGAATTACAGCCATTTTACACATAGTCCCTCAATTTTCAGAGGCTATAAGTAATGGAACAAACTTTTGAGAACTGCCTACTCCAGACAGATTCACCATACAGTACCATACTGTTTGTATTTATTAATGATTGATGTAAATGAAGTCCAAGACATATTCAGTGACTTGGAAATGTTCAAGAATCCACCCTCTGACTTGTCTAAAGACAAGTGGCTGCAAAAGTGATTATTTGTATTAAAAAATAATCATTGTACTTGGTTTGTCCCATTACTTATGGCCTCTGAAAATTGAGGGACTGTGTGTAAAATGGCTGTAATTCTTAAACGGTTAATGCGATATTTTTGTTAAACCCGTTGAATTAAAGCTGAAAGTCTACACTACAAGTACATCTTAATTGTTTTATTTCAACTCCATTGTGGCGGTGCACAAAGACAATATTAGAAAAATCATGTCACTGTCCCAATAATTATGGACCTGACTGTGTATCAAATTTCTTTCAGTTGACTTGTGATCAGGGTTCCTCATAGGAACTATAGGGGCAAAGATTGCACAAGTCCAAACTCCCACAACCCTTAATGCACTTGGAAACATTAGACTTTTTGAGCTGTTGAAGGTGCCTGGACTTGAAGTACTCAAGTGTTTAAGGTTCGAGTTGAGGTACCTTAAAACGGGGTGAGAAGGGATAAAAGTGAAACCAGTGAATTTACAAAGAAAATTGTGAAACAGTGCATTAATTCAATTCAGCTTTATTTATATAGCGCCAAATCACGGCACCAGTCGCCCCAAGGCGCTTCACAGGAGCAGGGTCCAATAATTGCGGACCCAGCTCAGTTGGGTGGCCGTGCACTCTGGCCACCAAAATAACAATAAAATTACAACAATTAAGAAAACAGTACAAATCGAACAATACAACTGACGACCAATAGGCGAGCTAAATTGATGCAAAAACAGCTAAAATAAAATGCAATTACAAAGGATAATAAAAAGATAAAACATTAAAAACATCAAAATAGCATATGTATAATATCAGCAGCCAATAAACAAGTAAGAAAGAAAATGCAATAAAAGTGTAACTAATACCATAGATAAAAAAAAGCCGGACACTCTCCAAGCAATCCTGACTATCACTGTAACTAAAGGAAAAACACAGTTAACACAACTAAGTCTATGCCAGGTTGTAGGAGAGAGAAAACAAATGAGCCTTTAGCCTGGACTTAAATGAGGTCACAGAATCAGACCGTCTAATGTTCCAGAGAAAGGGTGCACGAGAAGAAAAGGCTCTCTGACCCACCGACTTCTTCTTAACCCTCGGAACAGAGAGCAGTCCTCTTGAAAAAAAATAAGTCAACTTTAGTTAGCAAATATCTCATTGGTTTGAGGGCAAAAAAAAAATAGATTTTAATTTTTGTCCCTTGTCACCCCATTTTACGGTAATTGTTACAAATTTGCAATAGCTGATGGGGCACTTGATGTTCTGTGACGTTTAGTTGCAGGTCGGCATCAGGGGAGTAAATGCCTGAACGCTCCTTTGAGATGTTCCCGTAAACCAGTTTTGAGCATTTAAATTCCTTAGTCTTCTGTACTTGAGCCGCACTGTGAACGTGAGTAGAAAACCCGCTTCAGGAACCGGCTTCCGAGTTGCTTGTTCAGGATGGTACAGCGTGACGTTGGTCCTACTTCAGTTCCAAATGCAAAGTGTGTGCATTTTTTAAATTAAGCATTCCTATTTTTGTGACTTCAGTTGGAGTTTAAGCCTGAGATTAGTTAATCTTATATATATTTTATATCTAAAGCCCCAGTCGTTTTTGTTTTTTTTTGCACGTCACGTGTATTGTTGTCCTGCCAAAGCGTCAGGAATACCATTCATACTTTGTTTACTTTTGTTTTTTGTTGTTGTTTTTTTAAACTCCAAGCCACATTATATCCAAATACTTCAAATACTTGTTTGACTCAGGTCTGCTTGAGTGTAGCAAGATAATAAAATCTACCGTTCTGCGCACAGGCGTGGAAAGTACCACAGAACACGGTGTAATTTCTAACTTGTCGTAAATTTCAACAATTTGTGTCACAATCTTTAAGAGCTCAACTGTACCTCGTTTATGTGCTCACACACTACGTAATATCACAGATACAAAACACACACACGTCAAACACAGAACCTTCAGTCTCTTGCTCTGCATTCTCTTGCTAATTTTCCATTGTTCTCCACGTTTTCGGTGCAGAAGCTGGATTATTTCATGATTATTGATGACCCCCGTTATTTGAGATATGCAACATGCTCCAGTAGATGTGCAGGCAGTTGTGTGAGACTACTTAGATAGGCAACATCGTCAGAGGAGACTTATGAAATCATGTATTAGATTAAAATGTCGGCAAGATTCAAAGATCACCGAAGGATGTGTTCATGTGTTCCACGTTGGAGTGTTCCTGTTTAATCTTCTTTTATTTTTTTTCCTGCCCCTTCCTAACCTGCTTTTCTTTCTCCAAAATGCATGTGAGTTTCTTTTTTTTTTCTGTTTGCCAAATGTCATTTTAGTGTCATATAAAAGCTTTTCAACCACGTCTGACTCACTGAGGTTTTTTTTTTTTTTTTTTTTTTTTTAAAACAGCATG
>OMMV01180335.1:0-12832 GCA_900302635.1 Chatrabus melanurus
AAAGACAAGCCGAGAGAGCGCCAACATTCTGCAGTACAGTAGTAAAAGCCTGAAGAATGTCCCCGGTCTTTTATGAAATATGTATATGAAGATACGCAATGCCACTTTTGGCTTATTCTAATTTATCATGGAAAATGAGTGTCTCAACAAAGAATTGTGTCAGAGTGTATTGTATCGTACCGAATTAAATCGTTACATAATAAAAGGTATTGTAGCCCGTGTATCTAAATATGTATTGGATCTTTTTATAAGGGACAGATGCACAGCACTAATCTATCTTAATCTCTCTCTCTTTATTTATATATATATATATATATATATATAGTGCAGCTAGAGCTGTTGAAGAACTAGGTCCTTGGGGCATTTTGGTGGCACTGGGGTGTGCGTGAAGGGGAATGTACTGTAAATACAAGTAATACAGCTCAGAAGTGAGCTCACATGTGGCATAACTCTGTCGTAAAAACCAGTCAGAAGTTTTGTGAATAGCGTGGAGTCTCCTCACGCTCAGGGTGCAAACGAAGTTGAAATTCTATTGCCAAACTGAACATTGATACATTAAATATATATGAATAACTCACCTTATTTGTTTAATCCATCGCCACTGTACACAAGGATCAAAAAAGTCCATTAGGAACATTGGTGAATAGAGTGGAAGTGGAGTTTACCATCACCCCAGGCGCGAAGTAAGTTGAAATTCTGTCGCCAAACTGATGATTAACACATTGAATACATTAGGCAATGGGCCACGACCTGGACTTTGGGTTTTCAGGCTCACCTGGAGGGAGGATGTCTCATTTTGATATTTTAGAAGGACTGTATCCCTAGTTATGAAAAATGTATGATAGCTATGCCAAAGCAGTAGCTTTCACTGTGTTATCACATAATATTGAACACTACCCCAAGCAAAAATGGTGAAATCAGAATCTGTCACAACTCTTTAACTATACACTGTTTATTGACATATGACACCACTTTTCCACATAATTTGAACATGAGAACCTGGCTGGAAATGTTATTTAGATGATATGAGTATTAATTAAGCCTACAAATACAAAATCTGAATTAAAAATGTCAAAAAAGCTCCTCATTTTGAGAATTCAAGCACAGTTATTCCACTGTAGTGTTATCAAACATCCTTATATATGCTTATAAACTGAAACTTATATCTGCTTTTAAACTGCTTATAAATGTATATCTGCTTATAAACTGAAAGCTACCACATCTGCATTGCTATCATCAATTTTCCATCTCATTGGGTCAAGACCTTCCCAAAAATCCCAAAAAATGGGCATTCCTCCCTCTGAGTGAGCCAAAGAAACCCTCTGGCCCATCACCTATACAGGGGTAATGGAGTGCTGCTTTATCAATGCCCAAAATATTTTTTTTCTCTAATGTTGCCCCGCTGGTTCGACAGCCTGGTCGCGATGATGACGTAGTTGCTCTATGCCAGCCGGCACCCGATGTTCAGATTCTCGATTCAGTGGCTCCATTGCTGCTTCATAATTGGTGAATGTAAGTGGATCCAGGTCCTTTTTTTCAAGGCTGGAGTCGGAAAAGAGGAGCTGGATGATCAAGAATATATTTCCAGCCATAAAGTTTGGAAGAATAAGTCATCTTCTTTTCTTCGTCGACTTCTGTTTCTTCTTTCAGTTTTATCACGGGTGGCAACCAGCTTTTAGGTGGATTATTGCCACCTACTGTGTTGGAGTGTGAGCCAGAGTTCCCTGTCACCTTAATCAGAAAGGATAAAAAGCAAAAGTCACCCTGCTTTCTACTGACCTCTAAATTCTGTTGAACAGCCCAGTAACTTTCAAATAATGAAACAAACTCCCTCCCCTGGTTTCAAACAGTTTTTAGATTCAGTTCCTCGCCCCTACGCTTCTCTCATTAATGTGTTTTGTTCTTGAGAATACTTTTGGCAGTTAATACGGACATGCTCCACTGATTCCTCTTTGTGGCAGTTGGAAGAATAAGTCCAAATGGACTTGGTTTCAAAGGTCCAATCCACAGCTTTGGTGTGGGAATATTTTGGGTTTAAGCAGGATGAGAAAGGCGAGGCAATTAATACAAACGAGCTGGTATGTCACGTTTATTAAAAGCTTCATTGTTTATTGAAGTGCAATTTTTAAACGGACCATGAGAGCCCATTTTATTTGTTTTAGTTGTGATTTTATTTGTTTTGGATATTTCAATATTTTTTTCCACGTTGCAAATCTGAATATTCTTAAGCATTAATAGTTCATTGCTCTTTGAAAGTCTGTACTTGCATTATTGTAGCCATAAAATAGTCTTAAAATGACGTATTAGCACTGTTGCCTCACAGTGAGAATAACCCAGGTTCGCTTCCAACCTGGTCCTTTCTGTGTGGAGTTTGCAGGTTCTCCTCGTGTTTGCGTGGCTTCCCTCCGGGTGCTCCGGCTTCCTCCCACTTCCAAAGACATGCAGGTTAGGTGAATTGGTGACTCGAAATCAGTGTTTCTCCGGTCCTTGGGACCCAAAGTATTGCATATTTTCCATTTATCCCTGAACTAATCAGAGCAGATCAACTCAGTCAGGTGTGTTCAGCTAATCAACAGCTGACTTGAGCAATGGAACACACCTGACTGAGCTGAGCTGCTCTGATTAGTTCAGGGATAAATGGAAAATGTGCAGTGCTTTGGGTCCCGAGGACCGGAGTTGAGAAACACTGCTCTAAATTGACTGTAGGTTTGAGTGAAAGTGTGAATTATTTGTCTGTCTGTATGTGTTGGCCCTGCAGTAGACTGGCGGCCTGTCTGGTGTACGCTGCCTATCGCCCAATGACCGCTGTGATAGCCCCCCCTCCCCCCCCTCTGTGACCCTTAATTGGAATAAGCAGGTTTATAAAATGAATATTTGGGATGATATATTGTCAAACAAAAACTAGTTATTGCGACAGGCCTATTTCCAGGAATGTAATATGCATTGTGACTGCATATTTTTGTCTGTTAAAACCATCATGAAAATAATGCACCGAGCTTGTTGTGTGCTCACTTTTTCGCTCATTGACAGAGTTTTGCTTGGCATTGGAATAATCAGTATTTTGTTAAAAAAAGGAACTAACGGTACAACAAACTGCTAAGTGGAAGCTGTACAGGATCAATAATGGACCCATGTCTCTGTGTTGACTTTCAGCCTTGCTCCGCCTGCGTGAGCCAGCAGACCAGGTGATAAACAGTGCCAGATGTTTTTAGAAAGCAGCAGACAAGAGGGAGGAGAGAAAGGAGAAGAGGGGAAGATTTCACCCCTACTTACTCTCTTTTCAAGTATCTTACCCCTCCAAAGCACCCTCCTCCCCTTAAGAGCGGTTGGAAAATGTATCTTGGACAGGGGGGAAAAAACATATTTACACTGGGACCCAAACCGAGTTCCCAGAGGGGCCTGGGAGAGGGTTAGGTGGTGGATGGGTTTCTTTAGGGGAATGAGGGGATTATTCATGAAAGGCCTATAAATCCCTGCTGCAGACTGGGCATGACCCTGTGTTATCGATGCATCCTTCAACATCCAGGGCAACGAAGCCAAGTGGATACTTCATTTCTCCCCCAACTTCTTCCTAGTGTTGTGTGAATGGTGTAGCAACCACAGTACGTCTTGTGTGCAAGTCCTCATTTTTAAGGGAAAAAAAGTAATTGAACAATTGGTTTCTGAGCTGTTATCACAGCCATGTGTGTTATTACCTCATTATTTAATTGAGAAGTCAACGGATAAGGGGTCTAGGGTCCTATTTTGACAGCGGACACAAAACGGACTTGTATAGAAGGTGCAAGCCCATTTGGTGTGTGTCCTAACGCACTCTGCTATTTAAGTGGCGGGAAATACCAGCACAAAGCAGGTCACTGTGCACAAAAGGGTTGGGTTTACCCTTTCATTATTCAAGGGCATTTTGTAGTCTGAACATGATATCACTCAGATTTGCACCTGCACCTCCATTTAAAACGGACTGCACTGGGCACAAAGCGTTGTCGTGTCGCCATATGTGTTCACTACTGAGTCAACCATCAGTTTGGTCTCTGGCAGTATCCTTTGCAGTATAATCCTCATCACTTTATTATTTCTCAGCTATAAACACCACTCATGCATGGTACATACTCACGGTCACTGTCTAGTTCTTAAAAAGAAGAAATGCACTGGCGAGCTAAGCAACACCAAAAGCCTGGAAGACCACAGAAGAAAACTGAAGTGTATGATGGCAGAATTATTTGCTTGATGAAGGAAAACCACTTCACAACATCTAGCCAAGTTCAGAACGCTCTGATGGAGGAAGGCTGATGGAGGAAGGCGCATCATTGTCAAGGTCTACAATCAAGAGGTGTGTTTGTGAATGTAAATAACGAGGGTTTACGACAAGGTGCAAACTATTCAAGAACAAGAAGGCAAGATTAGACTTTGCCAGAAAACAAGATTCTTTGGACAGATTAAACCAAGATTAACTTGTACCAGAATGATGGGAAGAGAAATGTATGTAGAAGGAAAATAACTGTTCATGATCCAAAGTAGACCACATCATCTGTCAAACATGGTGGAGGCAGTGTTATGGCATGGGCATATATGGCTGCTAATCCAACTGGATCACTGGCATTTATTGATGTATGACCGCTGATGGACGGAGCATAATGATTTCTGAAGTGTATGGGACTAAACTATCTGCTCAGATTCAGCAAAATGCTGCCAAACTGTTAGGATGGAGTTTCACAGGGCAGATGGATAATGACCCAAAACATTCTGCCAAAACAGCCCAAGAGCTTCTCAAGACAAAGAAATGGAATATTCTTCAATGGCCAAGTCAGTCACCTGACCTCAACTCAATAGTGTGACAATTTATGTGAAAACAGGACCCAGATGCAGGCACAGAGTACACAAATGAGCGGATCTAAAGCAAAATGATTTATTGCCATCAAACTGAGGCACAGAGGACGGCAGTCAGCAGAGTGGAGAAGAAAAAAAAACACAGGGAGAACTCAAACACAAATAGCAAGAAAATAGTGGCGAATTTTGATGGGCAGGACAATCAGAATGAACCGACAGAGATGAACAGAAATGTAAGAACTAATTTAGTGTGCATGATTACGAGATGATGTGCGACAGGTATGGGGATCGTGAACTCCGTGTGGAGTCAAGGACAAGAGACGAGGTGAAACGTCCACAAACACAGACGAAAAAGCACATAGAGAGAACACAGATGAGTAAAGAGTGAGCGACAGTGGGAAAATAATACTCAGATTGACAAATAAACAGATAGTGGAAGTGAGAACTAATACAGAACACAAGAGAGTGCAGACAAATGAGAGGAAAACTAAAGCAGCACTCAAAAATAAATCATACTAAAACACGCATAACGAACCTGAAAGAAAAAATCCTTATATTTATAATTATGTTAGTTTGTCCAATTACTTATGGCCTGTGTATAAAAATGGCTGTAATTCTATAATGGAGAATGAAATATTTTTGTTGAACCTTTTGATTTAAAGATGAAAGTTGACACTTGAAACACATCTTGATTGTGTCATTTCAATTCCTTTGTGGAGGCGTACAGAGACAAAATTACAAAAATTGTCACTCTACAAATACCTTTGTAGTGACTGTAAAATAACATAAAGCAGAGCAGGTGCAAAGGTCCATCACCTTTCTTTGGCATTTGGGCAAAACAGTAGCTGACAGATTCTCCATGTACCAATAAGTCATACTGCAACACAAACTAAATCTATGCATGTTAAAATGTGTTAATCCACATCTAACGTCTTGCTAAAATGCCTGTACTCTCTGTTTGTAAACTATTTGTTTTACCCTTTGTAAAGATGGCAGTGCTGAATTGCGAGGTAGATAACTGGGTCATCCCTATGTTCCCACGCTTCTATGTTCCCCAATTCTAGGGTCCCATGTTCCCCAGATTTATATGGTAGATAATGGGATCATCACAATGGGTCCTATGTTCCCAGGGCCCTATGTTCCCCAGTTCTAGAGTCCTATGTTCCCCAGATTTATATGGTAAATAATGGGACCATGGCAAAGGGTCCTATGTTCCCCAGCTCTATAAAGCACATAATGGGTACCTGGAAAAGGTAAGGGTCCCCTTCCGTGGGAACAAACTCCTGCCACACCACAGCCACACCCTCTTTGTTCATTTCTTGTTCATTCCTTTGTACATTTATGTTTTTTGATTTATTGTACATTTGTATAGTTTGCCCCCTTTTAGGCCATTGCCTTTGTTTTATATTTTACAGTATGTCATTTATGTCTGTTGATTTGACTTCTGATTTTCAAATAAAATTCATAATAATTTGATCCTCCCTATCATCCCTATCTGTATACAATACAGAGACAAATTTCAGATATTGTGCAGGCACATTTATAAGCCATGAAATTTTCTTTCGGATCTTCCTGTTATCTGATGAGCTAATTATTTCAGACAAATAAAGATGAGCAAAAAACAGTATTTTAAGATCTTAGAAATAAATTGTGATTGGCTTGAGATAATAGGAAGGCTATTTCAAAGGAGTTGCATTTAAGATTATAAAAATTGTCAAAATCTTATATTGATGTTAAATTGAGCTTAATTATGTTATGGACAAAAAGGCTAGACAAAGAAAAGAACTTAATTTAAAATTTCTTTTACTGTCAGATTGTATTTCAATAGTATAGCATGCAACAATAAAACATTTTTGGTCATTTTGTGGATTAAATATTCAACCTATACAAGAGTTGAAGTCAAGTTTGAGTAAAATTTAATCCTCAGAGCCACCCTCTCTCTTTAATATTTTCTATCAGGTCAGATTTGACCTAGAACACCAAAGATTTCATTGTTTTTAGAGACCATCACACTTATAATGACAATCATTGGCTATGTTGTGTTTATATTGCTGTCTTGAAACCTTGCTCAACAACAAAGCCTGGATAATATTAATGAAATATTCTAACTTAAAATGTGTCCTGGCCTGAACGTAATAGGAGGGTTCATGTGTGTTTACAGAAAATTGAACTGGGGATCATGGACTCTGGGTATATTGGTGGCCTGGGAACATAGGTACACTCCCTACATAACATGACTGATGACATGCCATCCTAGAGAATGACAGCTACCACCATAAGATAGCATGGAGAGACATTGTAATGACAGAACCATATAGTAGTTAGCTAGCTAGCGCATTGCTTAGGAAGCACGGTTGCTCCGTATAATAAACTGCCAATTGCATAAAGGGAGTGTATGTGTATTTTCCAGTATTGTATTACAAACTACCACAAACTATATTGATCTGTTTTTGGGGGGAAAAAAATCCATTTTGGACTTTTTTAGTTACAGCAAGCCAACACCAATTCCCTTCTTGTTTATCAATCTGTGAAACATTTAGGAAAGGAATGGAAACGCACATAACACTGTGTAACACACATGCCAGACAGCCAGGTTTCTCGCTTGTGCAATGGTGAGGTCAAATTAGGTGTTTCCTGCTTCAAAATTTGCATCCCTTTGGGGAATTGTAATAATAACACTGAGTAGTTCATTACTTGTAATTTGAGCATTCTTCAATCTTCATGTAAGTCGTTGGGCTCTCGGGCTCTACGTTGCTGTCCACTTTGAGAATCATTATGTTTAAGGCCCAGTCTACACTGTGCGATTTTTGGCTGTCCCAGACGAAAGAATAGTATCGTGAGAGAAACGTGGCGTTATCTTTGGTCGTAGCTCTGAAACGGTAGTCTCACGTTGCACTGTGTGACAGGTTCAAGGACGGCCGTTATCACACTCTTGCGACCAAAGACACCCTGGTAAAAACATCAGACAGTGTTTGAAATCCCACAACCCACGTCTCAAAATCCAGCAAGAAATGATGCAATACAGCCTGTCTGAATGGTGTTTTTTTTTTTTTTTTTCCGGCAGAAAAGCACAGATGAGGTGCGGAGCAGAAGCGCTTCATCCCACTCATTCATTAAAAAAAAAAAAACGGATGATAAGCAAAGTCACCCTCACCAGAAACATATAGTCTGTCCAATCTGCGATCATAAATGAGCTTTGTTGTCTCTATTGTGACAGATTTTGTCTGACATCCATTGTCAGGGTGACGTGATGACGTAAAGTGTTTCCCACGACCCTGTGTTACATCGTACAGTCTGCACATCAAATTTATAGTCTTACCTGCGGTAAATAAATCCATGTCGCACAGTTTGGCTCGCAGTGAACTTGTAAGATTGCTGAAATCTCACAGTGTAGACTGGGCTTTAGTCCTAGGTTTTTCCCTTTTGCCTCGAAAAAGTGAACTGGCCTGCCCATTGTCCTGGCCTTTCTCATTTTCTCCACCCCTCTGAACTAGCCGCTCCCAGGACAGTGCTTTAGACCTCAGTGAGTTTTGAACAGAAGGCTTGTGATTGATTTTTTTTCTCCCCTCATACACAAGAACTGCTATTGCCCCAGGCGCAGAGATCAGCAGTAACTACATATTTATCATGCTTGAATGTTGAAGCATGCCCGTCGTAGCTGTGGTTATAATAGCTGACTGATCTTACTGTGCTCCAAATAATTTCACATGAAAAAGGTTCCACATTTTGCCTGAGATTTTGTGCGGTCCAGTTGGTGGCACTGAATAAATACCTGTGAGAATACAATCAATTGAACTAGATGAATGAAAAACAAAATGACCCAAGGGAAATGTTCATCGCTGTGACATTTTCGTTCACTGGACTGAGGGCAAGCAACTTTTCAAATTTGAGCGAAATTTTAGAGTTACTGGTTCCCCTCCAGAGTTCACTGGCCAACCTTTGAAAGAGTAAGTCCTATACAGGTCCGGAGGCCCATGAGACCAGTGCTTATCCCTAGATACCATAGCATGAAGTGAATGAGAGTCTACGACTCCTCGTGGAAGGGATGCTGGTCCACCGCAGTTTACTTCCCGAGGCAAGGCTGATGACCATTTTACAGCTGGGTGGACTGGGATGATGCAGGTGGAGTGTTTTGTCCAAATGACCCAGACAGGTAGTGTGATGCAGACACCTGGATTTGAACTTCGGTGTACCGGTTGGTGTTCCAACTCCGAGCCACCTGCTATGCACCCTTTCCCATTCACCCTTTTTTAAGGTCATGTCAGGTCTGGGAGCATGTGCTGGTGCCATGCATTGCCGCATCCACCAAACTATGGAAACATCTTGGGTCCTGGATGACAACCACACAGGCAGACAACCAGTCCACCACCACCTCTCGAAAGTAACCACCTATCTGCCGCAGCCAGGTAAAACATGGACTTTTCCAGTTGCTGGGGTCCTCAACACTGGTGGCCATAAACCTCGATTCCTCACTCAGCTTCTCAAGTGCTGCAATCAGGGCACCCATTGATTCCACAAAGATCACAGCATTGCTTGTGAAGTCAAACTCAGTAAACCTTTCCTCAACAACAAAGGAACTTAAGCCACTGGTTTCCACAACCCCACCCAACACCCAGTCCATGCATTGATTGGCGTAGGTGCCAGAATACACCTCTGATCAACACCAGTATTCACTGGGGAAAAGTCAGTGATTCTGCCTCCTCTCCGCACAGCACTTGCACTACCTGCGTATCGACATAGGCTGCAAAGAGGCACTTCCATTATTCCCATTTGCGTTCATATTCGCAGACCTACAATGTGGTCGATGGTTGGCTTCTTGGATGTGAAGCGAGACTGCTCCGGTCACTGAGCAGCAAGTAACTGGGACTGAATACTGTTAAGAATAATCCTGGCAAGCACCTTTCCCGGCATAGACAGCAGTGTAAGATTCCTGTAGTTATTTGCAATCTAGGCACCCTTTCTTTTCCAGAGAGGGACAACATATCCTTTTTTCCAGTCAGGTAATGATACCCATCCTTTGAAAGGTGGGTGGGAAATAAAGCTGATTCTGATTCTGATTCTGAAATCTTCATCTTCATCTTCTTCTCATTGATTGGCATGAACACAGTGCACATATATGTTCATCCACTTAAATGGAACAGAGTCAAAAACTTGAAAACTTTCCAGTGAAACTGTAAGTTTCAATAATAAAAATGATATTCTTAGTATTTTGAAAATGACTGGCCGCTTGGTTGTTGTTGTTACCTTGCTGTTTCCACGTCAGTGACTTCAGATCAGCCAGATTCTACCAGGCCCATGCATCCATACATTTTCTAAGTATTACTTACTTTGCTTTGGAAATAGTTTGACAGTCTGTTCTTGCCACTGACAACTGAGCCAGTAGGAATGTCAAGCCCTAGACATGAACTTTTTTTTTTTTTTTTACCATAACAGACTGTGGATGTGTCATAAAACTTGAGTAAGCGCAAGATTTCTCGGCTGGCCTACCAGGCTCGGGAAATATAAAGTTTGGTGGCTTGAACTGGCCCAGAGCCCAGTAACACTTGTCAGCCCATCAGACCAGTGGTGATGTCTACCCCTGCCTAATCTAAACACCATGCCATTTCTACAACGCTCAAACAGTTTGTTTTTTAATCAGTCTGATACCTGGCGTTCTTGTCTGGCTGATGACATTCTGCCATATAATCGCTTTTTTGTTTGTTTTAGTTCTGTTGTACAACTCATGAAAATTGCTCTATGCAGGTTTTGCACCACTCAATTCGATTCAATTCAATTTATTTATATAGCGCCAAATCAAAACATATTCGTCCCAAAGCGCTTTACAAGGGTAAGGTCTAACCTTACCCACCCCCTGAGCAAGCACAATGGCAGCAGTGGTAAGAAAAACGTCCCTGGATATTATATGTGTATAGGAAGAAACCTCAAGCAGACCAGACTCAGAGGGTTGACCATCTGCTATGGCCATACTACCAATGACAACAAATGAATAAGACAAAGCACAACAAAAAATTGTCAAATATGCACAGACAGGAGAAGTCAATGTCCAGGAGCCCATGTGACCGAGCGGTCACGTCGATCAATCCGGATAGCCATGTGGTTGGATCAAGAACCTGCGAAGTGGAACGCTGCCGGGACACTGCCGAGGGGGTCAACACACTCAGACAGTTGGGGCCAACCTGCAGTCCATCTTCAGCCGCATCCTCCGCATCTTCACCGTCAGCACCTCGGACAAAGGGCAGGGAAGAGATACATCAGCCGGAATGACCAACACACACAAGCAACATTTTAAAACAACAAGACTAGCGGACAGGATGCTAACGTGATTGCTGGCAACTTACTCCTACCTTACCCAACATTCCCAGAATTTAGATGGTGTGAGATTGTGTCCAGCTCTACTAGTAGCAGCAACATAAATTGTAGGTGGAGGGGAGAAGTATTTTATTACAATCAAGTCTATATTAGTCATACGCAAGAGAGAACAGATGAGTTTTTAATCTGGATTTGAATAAATCAACGCAATCAGTCTTATCTCAGGAGGCAGACTATTCCACAGAACAGGTGAATGATAAGAAAAAGCTACTATTATGTCGTTTCTTCTGACATCACACGCAACTGATGTCCATCCATCTTATCCAAGATTCATCCAGCACTGAGATGTGTGGGGTCCACATGGGAGCTGTTTGAGATCTGCAGTCTGCCTATGATTTAACGGACCATCGTGTGGTCAATAAACTGTGACTGACTCACCAACTGTAGTCCATTTTACTGGGTCTGCTCTGCACCTCTTGGTTGTCTTGTGAGCCATCCATTTTTGTGATAACTGGACTCTCTATGTATATGGTTACATAGCTGCAACATTTCTCTGCATGCTTGACAATTCCATGTTGAGCTTTTGTTTTATTTTGTTGTTTGGTTTTAGTTAGTATGGACAAAGCAGATGGTCACCCCACTGAGTCTGGTCTGCTTGAGGTTTCTTCCTATAATAAAAAAAAACCACGATTTCAGGTGGTACTGCTACATTTTTTCTGTATCCCTAAACTGTCAGAAAACGGACACACAACTTCACAGAAAACCTGTCACGTGATTACGCTTTCTAAAAAGCAGTGTGCCAGGAGAACTGACACACTTGGGCTGCTCTTGCTCTTAAAAGAGATGCCAGATGACTCTGATTGATTGATTGATTTCATGTTATGCACAGAACACCCATAACTACTTATGTGAGTAAATCCAACCCCTTTGCTCCCTGTGCTGTATTTTGCGCTGAGATTATCCACCCTCTAAACAGCACAGTGGAGTTGGACAGGCACCGCATGCACTTACGCAATGCGCCATAGATCATGCACCATAGAATGTCAAGATAGGGTGCTGGGATTCATCCTCTGAGAATCATCATTGTTCATGTCAGACCACACCATGAGTATTTCTACTGTTTGCAGTAACCATTTGTAGCTTCTTTATAAGAAAACACAACTATAAAACATCAATAAATTTACTTCCTCTCAATGGTCAGGATCAGTCCATTTACCGTAAAGTTCCGTGTATACGGCGCACTTTTTTTCACGTTGGGAAAGATGAAAAGTGGGGGGTGCGCCTTATACACGGGAACAACAGAATCGCGGCAAAAATTCCGACATACACGTTACACGTCACTTAACATTTGTCTTTTGTTTATTAAACAAAAGACCCGAGCGCCCCCGCGGGCGGGGGCTGCCCTGTTTACAACAAAAAAATCCGTTTAAAACCATGCTAATCATTTAGCAACCGATACATATTGCATGTCCACTTAACGGTTAGAAACTCTACTAAAAGCCCAAATCAACCATTTGTACCTTCACAAAACACAATTCCAACAAAGAGCAAAAAAGTAAACAAAGAGTAAACAAAGGAAACACAGCGCACCTCCGCAAAACTGCCGTTAACATGTGCGCTACTTCATGCTACCGCTAAAAATAGCACGTCGCGTTAAAGCAGAGATTCTAATGATTAAAACGATAACAGTCTTGTCAAT
>OMMV01180338.1:0-13671 GCA_900302635.1 Chatrabus melanurus
TTGGACTCTCTGTGCATGTGTTATATCTCTTGTTGGACTTTGTGCTTTGTATTTTTGTATTTCTGTCTCATTGATAGTATGGCCATAGCAGATGGTCCCCCCTCTGAGTCTGGTCTGCTTGAGGTTTCTTCCTATACTTATAAAACATCCAGGGAGTTTTTCCTTACCACTGTTGCTATTGTGCTTGCTCAGGGGGTGGGTAAGGTTAGACCTTGCCCTTGTGAAGCGCCTTGGGGCGACTATGTTGTGATTTGGCGCTATACAAATAAAGTGAATTGAATTGAATTGAACTGTCTAGTAGTCTCTTAAAAAATGCCACTTAAGTCCACAAACCACTTTTGGATTATTTACTCATCTGGGGGGACGCTGGGGGCAGCATTGCCAGAAACAAGCAACCACATCTGTGGAAACAAACTCAAAATAAGCCACTTCACACTCAAAAAGAAGTGCAAATAACCAGGTACATTTTGAAACTAAACACTGCAAGAAATTACAAGAAATACTTACAAAGTACCTTATGAAAAAAATCACTGCCAAAATCTATAAAAATAAACAACCTGGCAACCCTGCCTGGGGTGGGGGGGGGGCACACAGGGATTCATTTAGAAAGTCCAACTTACCACAGCCAGATAGTCACCCAAAGAATGTCTAAACCAAATTTCAGACAAATTTATTGAGTCGTTTTTGAGATAATCTGCAGACAGTGATTTTTTTTATTTTTTTACACCCTTCATTAGAATCATTAAAGATCAATGAAAATCTTTGTGGAGGTAGACATTGATTTAAGGAATCTGTATACAGAATCAAGGAAAAACTTACTGACCAGTTTTTCCAGCAGCTAAAAATTGCTAAGTGTGCAAAATGAAAAACAACTGAAGGACAATGAGGGTTTTTTGTTGGGTTTTTTTTGCCTGTAGGCAGCCTCCCAAGGAATGTTTACACAGAATTAGATAAGAAGTTATTGGATAGTTTTTTTTCTGCAATAAATTGAAAAGTGTGAAAACTGACATTTGTGACCCATCTGGGGGCCCTGGTGGGGTCCCAGGAATTCAATCAGAAAGTCCAACTTACCATGACCAGATAGCGACCCACAGAATGTCTACAAAATTTCAGAAAATTTGATTGAATAATTTTTAGAGAATATCAGTGGATGGTGATTTTTTTTTACCCCTCTGGCAGGCGGCATGGGGGCCTTTAGAATGATTCAAGGTCAACGAAAATCTTTGGGTAGGTTGACATCGATTCAAGGAATCTATGTGCAGAATTATACACAAAGTTACTGAGCAGTTTTTCAGCAATAAATTGAGAAGTGTATAAAATGTCATTGTGGTTGTTTCGCAGGACCCTGGGGGTCCCTTAGAACGCTTCAAGGACAATGACATTTTTTTTCTTGCCTGTAGGCATCCGCCGAAAGAATATTAATGCAAAATTAGAGAAATAAGTTATTTAACAGATTTTCTGCAATAAATCAAAGAGTGTGAAAAAATTGCATTTTTTAACCTTTCTTGGGGGCCCTTGTGGGGGGGGGGGGGCACACAGGTATTCAATCAGAAAGTCCAACTTACAATGAACAGAAAACGGATTTTCAGAAAATCTTCGCAACGCGCACGGATCTTGATGGCAGTAGTCCTATGATTAGTCCTATGGATCTTGGTCCAAAGGACTTAAAATAAAAAAAGGGGAGAAAACAAAAGAATAACCCCCATTTGACTTCAAGGACTCAGTTTATTGATGAAAGGCAAAAAGTGTCTCTTCAAATCTCTGATTCATACAGGTGACACGGTGGTGAATAAAGTGACATTTCCCTTCAAAAGCGTAAAGGCTGTCAGTTGGCACAACAGAACGCTGAGCTCCTCTCAGCATTTGGCTGCTCTCGCTGAGCCTTAGATCACCTCAACAAAAACCACATGTGTATGTGAAAAGATCTTGACAGCTTGGAGAAGGCGGATAATTCAGATCTGATCAATTACACAACGCAACATTGGATCCATGGTATAAGAGCAATCACGAGTAAATGCTGCAAATGGAAAAGCTCCAGCACAGGTTTGATTTTATAACGCAGACGTTCGGCTGCCGAGGCGCTCCGGAGCGATTAAGGCCACAGCAGGATCCTTCCTTTACAGGAAGCTGCACTGAACAAAACACTCTGTGTGCAGGCACAAGACACCACGGAAGAGACACGCAACTCCCTTCTGAGAATGTTTGGCAGAGATGTAATTAGTTTTGCTCAGGAGGTTTATCTGCCTCTGTTTGCTGGGAGGATTACTCAAAGACTAATCAACCAATTTACACCAGATTTGGTGAGATTGGGTTTGATTTAACCAGAGGCCACACTTCCTCCACACTCCATCAAGCTCCACAGGAACCACAACTGTATTCCAGCAATATTTAGAAATGATAAAAACTCATCAAATTGTGTTTTTGTTGTCAAAACCAGACCAATATGTCCCTCAACCTCTTACCTCGATGACTCTGAACACTCACTTCAATAACTCATTCATATTTTGAAAGCTGTATTTCTAATGTATAATCAGTCACAGGTAAGCGCAAACTAGGGTTGGGCAGTTGGACGATACCATCGTCCACAGCAGCGTTTTACAGTATGACATCATGATTTTCCAATTAAGTTGATATTCCCAACCCGTGTGTGGACAATGGCCCATCCACACTGTGACGTGACGTGGCTAACGCTGGCCCATGTAGCAGATTCTCAAAAATCTCTGTGAAACACTGGAGAAGGTTCACTCCAGGGGTCCAAATTTTCTGTCTTCAACGCAGGTCGACGTAGCTGAGCAGCGGCGGGAGCCCGACGGCCGGCGATGGTCCACCGACCCACCATGACGCAGTTCAACTTTCGCCGTCGGAGGGGGGCCACACCGGCAGCCCCGTGGAGCCGATCACCGACCTAACGCCCGAGACGCCACGCAATGCAGCCCACACAACCTCGACGCAATTCTTCGTCACCCACCACCTCAAGGACATCAAGCTCACACTCCTGTCGCAGCCTCTCCGGGTGGTCCACCTTCTCCAGGCACCAAATGACATCCGACCATGGCCAGCGGAGGCTGGTGGAGGCGAACGGGGCAGTAACGTAGCACTAGCAGAGGTGACGCAGTGGCAGCGGAGCCAAACTCCTGCCGGCGTTCCAGCGTGAAGGTCGAAGATTTCAAGCATGTTGAACATTTTTTCCGGGACCACGACGAACACCAGCACCGTCCGACCGACATCGACCCAGCCCCCACGGAGTCTGGCGGACCCTGGTGCTGGTCAACGTCAATCAACTTTTCACTCTCCATCGGCAAACGCCGGGCCAAACATCAGAGTGTGAATGGGCCATAAAGTAAAACCAGTTTGCATTTGGCACTGGCTACCATGCTGTCCAAGAAGAAGGGTAAAGTTTCACCTTTTGGGAAACGTTGTGAATAATCTCATCATATCTTCATATTCACTGTTCATTTTATGTGGAAGAAAATACATGGATTGCATTTTTATAGCACATTTCAATCTGTGGCAGATGCTCAACGCTCGTGTGAAAGCCTCACATTCACCCATTCACACAGACTGATGTCAGGGTACCGCCATGCAAGGTGCTCAACGGCACACCAGGAGCAACTTGGGGATTAAGGCCTTTGATCTTACCTTACCTTACCTCTAGACCTTACCCTTGTGAAGCGCCTCGGGCGGCTTATGTTGTGATTTGGTGCTATATACAGTAAATAAATTGAATTGATCAAAGGCACATTTGTGAGTTTCTTTTCTGACAAAGAATCGAACCGAGGATCTTGTGGTCACAAGCAACCCCCCGTTAGCTCAGTCTACCCCGGGAATAGAAAAAATATTACGGTTTCCACCAGACATGCAATAGCAGACAGTGTTAGTGATTTAATCACTAAATTTTGTTGCTAGCTAGGGCAGGTTAGCGTTGCCACTTTTCATCACTCTCCCTGTCCTGGAAGATCCCATTACATTTTGGGGGCAGAGGAACAACAAGTTCGAAAGTTGTGTAAACTTTCCAACATCGCAAAATAAGCTGTTTTTCAGTAAAATTTAGTTCTTTTGGCTTCTCCATTTTTGCTCAGGCGTCACCACAGGAGATCTGATATGGATCTACATGTTAATTTGGCACAAGTTTTACGCCGGATGTCCTTCCTAACACAACTCCACATTACGTGGAGAATGGACAGGGGTGGTTTTCAACCAGGAACCTTTTGTTTTGAAAAGGCCACTTTTTAAAATCTGTGTTCGATTGAACAATGTTCATAGAACTTAATGAAAATATTGATCCTGATCAACTATACATACGGTTACAGTTTGGGGCGACTGTGGATAAAGGGGCGGAGCCATAAATTAATAAAATACGTTTTACTGTGTGTGTGTGTGTGTGTGTGTGCGTGTGTGTTAGTGTTATGTAGCCAATAGGTAGACCTGGGTTTGAATCCCGCTCACGCTACGTGTCTGTGTCCTTGGACAAGACACTTACTCTGCATTGTCTCAGTTAACCCAGCTGTAAAAGGCAACCTGGTGTAGTGGGGATTTTTTATTTTTTTAGCGGGGAGGGACACTGTTTATGATGTCATCAAAAAAGGAATACCACATGCGCACATATAAAAAAAAGAGCGGGCTCCGCTCCCATCCTCATTCTCCTGCCCCCTGTCGAGGTGGCCCACGATGAATCCACCACGCAAAAAGGAACTTTCATATCGGACAGTCCGTTGTTTGCCAAAAAGTGATCGCCTGCCTGTTAACGCAGACTACATTTAAGGACACAGTTTTTGGAAATTGTTACCTTAAATAAAATATCAAAAATCGCATACATAATGTGCAAATACATTTTTGATATTTTATTTAAAGTACATATTTTTTGAAAATTGGGTCCCACTGCACTGCAAGGTGTATTTGAATATTACAGAGTAGTACCATCCCAGCTCACCCACCAACTTCAGCAGCCCTGCACCACCCTTGGGGGCCCTGATGTGTTACAAGGATGCAGGCACACAGGGCACCCCCACTAAGTCGACAAGGGACATAGCTGCTGGAAAACAAACATAGGTACGCTAGAGAGATACCACCGCAGACGCTGCCCAAGCTCATAATTGACCTGTTGGCTTTACGTGCCCCAAAAGGATCCCGGGTTGCGGTCTTTCCCAGCTGTCAGCAGTACTTTCCCTGCAGTACTTTGTCACTTTGTTTAATGTACAAGATTTTTGAATAACATTCTATTGTAAATACACCATTTTGGAAATGCATGTTTTATTTTGTGCATAATTTTGAGAAAGTAACTGTATTATGGGTAAAATTTGGCTTAATGGCAGGAATATTCATGAAAAATGTGTTGTCTTTCAAATTTAAATCATTCAAACCATTACTGAGTGAGCTATAATGTGTTAAATCTAACCCTGATGAAGGGAATCAAGTCATTTTGAACCAGAAACAACCTCTAAGTGACAAACTATAACCTCAAATCACTTATTATCTTGGGTACAAGGCAAGTAAAACAATGCAGTCACAAGGATATATGCAAATGAGATTTTTTTTGACTATATATATATATTCCATGCATCATAAGTTATGTGTATTTGCACATTATG
The DNA here is from genome assembly GCA_900302635.1 of Chatrabus melanurus. Taxonomy (NCBI): domain Eukaryota; kingdom Metazoa; phylum Chordata; class Actinopteri; order Batrachoidiformes; family Batrachoididae; genus Chatrabus; species Chatrabus melanurus. The sequence continues at coordinate 5,589 of OMMV01180338.1, forward strand.
GCTGTAAGTACTGTAATCCGTTTCTGACAGGTCATCACTTCACTTCACCGGCACCGTTCCACCACCTGCTGCTCACTTAATGGTGCTCGATTCTCGGTCAGGCCCGACTGTCTCTGCTGCAGTTACCGGCTCGTCTGCTGGATTCCACTCTCCTATGGATGGCTGCTCCAACGATCCCGGCCTTCAGCCCTCTACGTCTGCTGTTTCTTCTCCGGTTTCTGATCCATTCCTCTCGGTTGTAACCTCCTTCATGGTGCCTGCATGCCCAACTGATGGGACACTGCCTCTCTGCTGAAAAAAGTGGGCGGACGGCGTACCCCCACATCCCCCACCCCCCTGCAGCCTTGGCTGGAGAAGTAACCTGCTTCAGATTGGCGTCCCGTCCAGGGGGATGTCATAGACTTTCATCTGTTTCCCGCTACGGAATCCAGAGATAAGCACCAACGGGCAACCTCAGGGCCTATACAGGATTTACTTCTTTACATTGCGGGGGTGCAACAATTCAAACCATTGGGTCTTCAAAAAGTGGGCAGGGGTAGATTATTTTATTTATTCTGGGTTTTTTTGGTGATTTTTTTGCTTTGTTTTAAAGCATTGTAAGGAGGTCTGTTTTAGATGTTGCCTGAGGTAGGCGCTCTAATGAGTTACCACTCTGAATTGCCACAGAGACAGAAGATCATGTGATCACCCCTGTCTATTTGTTTGTGGACAAAAAAATAAGACCAATTTCTATGAAGTGTTGTTGGAAGCTCAGGGGCCAGCTGAATAAATATAGATGCTGATCCGGATCCATCGGAAATATTTTCCTCTCAACTGTTTCTTTAAGGTCTGTAGATGGAAATTAAGACTGCTGGGCCATCCCACACCTTCCACATCCTGTTTTTCTTTTGCAGTTACTTTTGACTTCTCTCCAGAGGCATCAGCAGGCCGTCGTACAAAGCCGGGCTCCGCAGAACATATCAGACAAGTTCTCCTTCTGTAAAGGCGGCAAATCGCTGAGGGCAGAAGGTATCTCCTGTAAACCCTCTTTGTTCCAAGAGCTTTTGCCAAATACAGCAAGATAACACGTCCGCTCCACCTGCTGATCTCAGACCTGCGCTGACACTGTGTGCATAGAAAAATCACACTGGCACTTTGTTCAAGTTATCATTCCAGAGGATTAATGTTCCAGTGGCTGTAGTTGAATCATTATTTGTGAAATTGCAACTCTTCATGCTTTCATTCTTTCCATCTGCACTTTGTAGAAGTGCGACGTAAACCTAAAGTTTAGTGCACGAGGTGCGACAAGGAGACGTGTGTTAAGAATTTCTTTCCTAAACCTAAAGGAAAAAAAAAAATAACACAAAATATGGTGTTTGTTTTCCATACAGACCAGTTACAGACCGCGGCGTGCGAGCTCCAGTCCTCTATTAGTGCATCAGCACGAGCAGCTGTGGACGCCGCAGCAGATTAGGCTACAGAGAAATGTTAATAACAGTGCCCTGTCAGCGGCTGCTTTCTAACCGACACCGAGCTCCTGACAGGCTCTCATTAAGTGAAGCTGGTGAATCTCTCAACCACCTGTCAACTTTCATTTTAAATGCATCCACTAATTCAGCTCTAATATGGTGACTTACTACAAAACACACTAGGGGAAAAAAACAAAAACGCTCCACGTTTTTTCGCCAGCAGGTTGGATTATCGTAATGCTGGTCTACCAACACAAATGATAAAAAGGCTGCACCTGATCCGGAATGCAGCAGAGGAACAACAACATATAGCTTCTATACTTAAAAAAAAAAAAAGTCACTTTTTTGGCTGAATTCAAAATCCTGGTGGCCGTCTATAAGGTTATACATGGTTTGACTCAGTTTAACTGTAACCTTCTTTGTGACAAAGCGCCCAATCTTACATCTGGTGCAAAGTATTGCTAGTTTCCAACGGTGCAGTTTTCACTTTCACACCCAGCGCAGACATTGTGTGAATATAAAAATGTGCATGCACTCATCTGTGCACCCATGGGAGTGTTGGTGTGATCGGGCGCAGTGCTGGTGCATTTGTGAGGCTGCAGACAGTGATTGCACCATAGACCACCAGAAATGTGGTTTAAAGTCAAGGAGTTATTCTGCTATTTTACTCAGACACGCCTTACATAAGAAGGTTCCTGATACACAAACACTCTGCTTGTGCACACAGGGATGCAAATTAGCTCTCATCCTCCTCACAATCACTCATCAAACGAAGACAAAAGGGAATTAAAAAAATAAAAATCAAAGTAAAAACTAATGGAAAAAATAAATATTAAATTAATAACTATGTTGTACCATATTTTTACACTGGTTGTCTTCATCCCCGGATTTGAAGAGTCCACGAGCAGCAGGGGGTCTATGGTACCGGATGGTCATGGATGAGGAGATCGGGGAGATCAGGTGCGCAGAGAAGGAGATGCTGTAGAAACGAGGGACTAAAGTGCTTCACCTCAGGGAGCTGTGGTGGATGCTGCGCCCGTAAATGATCCGATCACGCACGATCCATTTCATCTCCAGAAAACCTCTCACTTCTGTCATCAACTGAGTGCTTCATCTACAAATCAATGCAGCGGTTTCAACTGCACACAACTCTTAAAGGGGATGACACATGACACTCTGCTTGGTGTGGTTCATGCTACGCTCCAAACACAACCCATGATTAATTAGGACACTAATTACAACGCCCTTTGGAGAGGAATTAGACACACCCCAAATGCACATGTGCAATGCACTTTAGACTGTGCTGTATAGATTGTAAAGACAGTTCCCTGAGTGGACCTCGACTGAGATCCAAACAAGCTGAAAGAGGTTTGGTACAAATCAGTGGAACAAACTACCTGATGATCTGAAACCTGCAACTACAATAATTATATAAAAAAAAACAAAAAAACAAATAACCTCAAAATGCATCTTCTCTTCTCACTGGCTTATGACTTGCTGATTCTAAATGATGATGCTCAACAACGGAGCGGGTCACATGACATTCCTCTGATCTGCCATCCAGGCCAGTTGGTTCAGCCAAACCTATCACATCCCCGGCAGCTTATCTGTGGTCATGTGACTTCATAGCTGGTCAAATCGGTGCTCTTTGCCTGGAAAGGTAGGAATTAAGGGCTGGATCTAGTCAATGCTGATCTCTGTCCAGTTATAGCCTATTTGAAATTCCCCCTGTGAGGGATCAATAAAGTTCATCTGATCTTATATAATCCACATCAGATGACCTCAGCTGGAGGCTCCAATGCAAATGCTTAACCATAATTCTGCACATAAAACACTGTGTGCATTTTAACTTGATGTTTGCCTGTGTTTTTTGCATGTTCTCGACATATTGTGTACTGTGCACATTGAATTTACTCATGCAGTAATGAACTGTGCTATACCATATAAATAAAACACCTTTTTTAATCACTTCAGACATGATACAGTTCATACAGACGCTTCTTCCAGCTGACAAATGAACCCCTGCACACATTCCTGTTGACAAACAAATCACCCACACAGAGACACACAACATGACATTGACAAGTGACAAAAGACAATAAACACCGTCTTACACACTTTTCTGCACACACTCAATTTCTTTCTCTCGCACATGCACATAAACCCTGGCGCTGGACAGACGGCAGGTCGTTGGGTTTAATGTGGCGGCTAAGGCACCGCTACACGTGTTCCATCCACTGATGGGGGCGTTGCCCGAGGAAACCATCTTGTGGCTGAAACTGAGATTGAGGTTCTCCTTCGTCTGGGTGACAGAAAACGAGACCTTAGCAATCAAAAGCTGACGGTGTCAAACACTCAACCATTAGTCAGAGCTGACAGCCGACTGCAGAATGAGACAGGAGATCGACGATCTCTGTCATGATGAGGCAAGGAGATGGGAGAGGAGAGGAGTTAGGAGACAGAGGATTTAGGAGATCAGAGAGCACAAAAAACTTTGCTTGACGGTGCCGTGCTTATGCTAGATCAGGAGATAAGGATAAGTAACAGTTTTACAATCTCATCCAGTCCATATGTTACATGTGTTACATGTGGCTGCAGCAGATCAATGGCGAGTTTTAGGAGGTAAGGACGGACCAAAGATCACCCTGGGTGATTGCCAGTTGGGACGCAAAACAGTTCTGTGAGATCTTAATGTGCAGCACTAGAACATGCTCCCAAACCGAATCTAAGAAAACACGTGTTTTTGATCATTTGGTAATAGTGTTTGAATTTACATTGAAGAGTTCAATGCTTGCCCGGACGTGGGGTTGGGTAAAGTCGAGGAGCCCGGATTGGGTCCCTTTCTCAGTGAGGAAAGGTTCAATGACCTTGTCCACAATGCTGTGATATTTGTGGAATCAATGGAGAAAGCGATTGCAGCAGTTGCGAAGCCGAATGAGGAGTATCTGAGTTTGTGACTGTCCTGGATCAAGACTAAGATCCAGGCATTCAATTCAATTTCGATTCAATTTATTTATATAGCTCCAACTCATCACATAGTCACGCCAAGGCGCTTCACAAGGGTAAGGTCTAGCCTCGCCCACCCTCTGAGCAAGCGCATTGGCAACAGTGGTGAGAAAAAAACTCCCTGGGTGTTTCTGACATCAATAGCGTCCTAGACTCAACCGTAAGAACTTTATCTGTGTGTACGTTAAAGTGTTGAACTTGTTGAGAGATTCAATTATCTCAGCAGTGACTTCCATGCGTCTGGGTCTTCGGCCTTTGAAATTGAGAGACGCCTGGGAAGAGCTTATGGAGTCATGAGGTCACTGGACAGAGTTGTTTGGTGATGCCGATACCTTTGCTGGAGAATGAAGGTCCTGAATTCTTTAGGGTCCTGGTACTTCCTGTCTTACTCTATGGTTGTGACACTTGAATGGTAATCAGTGACCTACGATGACAACGGGATGTCTTTGGTACTCGGACTCTTTAGATGATCCATAGGTACCACTGGAATGACTTTGTGTAAAAGAAATGTTTATTTTAGGAGACTCAGATGAGGTGTAACACCTCCATTGTGAGGGAGCGTCAGATACAACATCTGGCCATGTGGTACACTTCCCGGAACATGCTCCAGCATACAGGTACCTCAGTGTTGAGGACACCAGTGGCTGGAGAAGGCCAACAGGACCACCATGTATCACCTGACTAATGGTTACTTTTAGGACATGGGGATGGACCGTTTGTCTGTCTGGGCCATTGGCAAACTAAATCCCAGGCGGTTCTGTTGTGTGGTGGATACCAGCTCCCAGGTGAGATACCTGTTCCAATTGAACATTTTTTTTGTTAAAAATCATGAGGGAATACACCCCTAAATGAGCGTCCTTTATGAAATGTGCAGTTGAGCTTCACATCCTCCTGCAGTTAACGTGATGTCTGTTGTGTTTGCAGCGATTTTAAACTCTTTGAGCCAAGTGTATCACACGGTAACACAAATTGTGCTGAACCACACGGAGATGATGAATGTCTGATTTGTTCAGATGCTGCTTCTGAGACTCACAAGCTCTTTGGAAATATTATGTCTTAATTTTGTGTGACTGTGTGTTCAATCTCTAAACAAACTAAATGAAAGAAAACTGATTTTCTGATTGTGCCAATTTTGGCACCTTGTGTTCTTAAACCGCATGTTTGACCGGATACTTTGAAGAATGACTCGTCCCCAAAATCAAACCACATTTTTTTCCTATGCCAAAACCTACTCTTACAAAAATAAATGAATCTGTATAATAATTTGAAGTGTGTTCCTACGACTGTATTTTTTCGAAGCACTTATACATCACACGGCACCTAAAATCTCTTGAGTGTTTTAGAAAAACCTAGTCGATTCTTCTTCTTTTTTTTTTTTAAATTAAGACCATTTTTAGACTTACTAGGTTTTACCTTATCTTATGACATACCATTCAATAAGAAAACATTTATTGTTTCATAGATATTGAAGCGGCAGGACAGAACTTGTTCTGAGAACTGATTCACTTATTCAGCCAAAACCTGGCAACTTTGAACTTTGGTCGACTTTTTGAAGCCAACGTTCGATTTTCTGACATTTCCAGAAGCAATGAAGGGACCCGGAGGTATTAGTGAAGCAAAAAAAAAAAAAAAAACATCTTGAAACTGGTGGTGTGATTTTTTGCTGTTTTTTTTTTTCCAACTTTACTGTTTTCGTATGTACTAGGTTTTTTCCAAAACACTCAAGATCTGCATAACGACCGCTGACAAGTTCCAATTGAACTTTAGAGTAAAGATGTCGGATAAAGAAGCGAACAAGCCCAGACAATTTTGTCTTTCTCTCCAAGAATTCCCTCTTTTTTCCAAATAAAAGTGACACATGTCCAGAAAGTACTATACATTTTGCGTAGATATGAGCACGCTACATAGTGCTTTTGAGCCACAAAACACACATTTCCAGACAAAACCAGGTGCAGACTCAAACCTACCTCTGTGTTTTTCCTCTTTCATTGGAACGTAACATGTTAATTTAAGTCAAGGTGCAATTTTCTGACAGTAGTGACGAGTGAAAACAGAGTTTCCATTTCTATTTATTTACTTGACTGTCTCATCCTGTCCACAGTTACAGGGACAACCAATCAATCGGCTGTGGGGGTCACCCCGATGGGGCGTGGCTCAACAGAACAAGAACAATGCCGCCTGACTGCCACCAGGGCGACTGCAGTCTGGGTCGTCCTGCAGGGCTTTGAGGTGATTTTACACTCCGTCTGCAGTCGAGATTACTGATTACATTCCTAAACCCGCCTGAACAAGTCTCCGTTTTATTGCCTCCTCTCTGTTATATCTCCTGAGCACAGTGGAGGGAGAGAAAAGAAGACGGCAGCAGGAACAGCTAAAATGCAGAGAGAGGAATGGTTTCTAACAGGCTATGATCAAGAGCGAATCAGGAGGACCACAATGTTCTCCGTGTGAGAGAATAACGACTGAATCACCTTTTTTTCTACTCCTCCTCTTCATCCATCATTTCCTTCTCTCCTCTGGACTTCCCTCATTACAACACACTTCTCTTTATCCTTTTTCTTCTGTCTCCTGCGCTCTTCTCTTAATCCATTTCACTTCTCCCTCTACTTTCATCCCTCATCTCCTGCTCCAGTGTTTCCTCCACCACTGGACCCAAAAGTTCAGAAAGCAAGTTTTAAAACTGCCGACACCGATGTTGTTTTGTGTATTGGGTGTCAGACAGAGGATGCAAATGAGCCGCGTCCTACGCTAGCACATCGGTGGAGAGCTGACTTGACTTTTGATATCCGGACACTTGATGACTGTGCTTCACGATGAAAGTGTTTCAAACTGAAGGCAGGGGTCGGAATTGTCTGTGAAGCTGCCAAACTACAAATGTGTGAAAGCTAACGCCACGAAAACACAATCTGTTCTTAAAATTATTTTTTTTAAAAACCATCTAACTGAAACATCAGGAACAAGCTTTGCTGGGATCCTGTATGGAAATACTGTATGACAAAAGAGTACAAATAAAAACAAAGAGGAATAGTTCTCTAAAGGAACCTAACAGAAGCTAACATGCTATCTGCTGCTAATGATTTGCAGCCAGAGATTAGGGTGACTGGGGCGCTGTGTGATTCTGGAAAGGAGTGGCTGAGAAGGGAAGCATTCCCCGCATTTAGACAGACAAACCACTGCAGAGATTATGGTGACTGGACACCGCTGTGTAATTTTGGAACAATTTACATTGCTGCTACTAGTAGAGCTGGACACAGTCTCACAGCATCTAAATTCTGGGAATGTTAGTGTAAGGAAGGAGTAAGTTGCCGGCGATCATGTTAGCTGCCTGTCCGCTATTCTGTTGTTTTAAAATGTTACTCGTGTGTGTTGGCCATTCTGGCTGATGTGTCTCTGCTCTGCCCTTTGCCCGATGTGCTGACGAGGTGCTGATGAGGAAGACGTGGAGCATGCAGCTGAAATTGGACTGCGGGTTCATCACCAACTGTCTGAGTGTGGACCCCTCAACAGCATCCTGGCAGTGTTCCAATCGCCGGTGTCTGGATCCTACTGCATGGCCGTTGAGGAAAACTGGGCCACATGAGCTCCTGGACATTGTCTTTTTCTGTCTGTGCATGTTTGACAATTTTTTG
>OMMV01180339.1:0-15171 GCA_900302635.1 Chatrabus melanurus
ATTAAAATTGAGGGGACAGCTGCAGCATGAGCACTGCTGCTAAACAGTGCCCACACCACACCCCCCAAAAGCCCTCACTGTCTAAGATGCAAATAAAATTGGGGTGTGGTTAGCAGCGAAGTGACGAGTGGGACCGCCTCCGCAGTCCCACCCATCAACCTTCAACCGCCTTCCCCACCATCCAAGGTCCTACGTGTGTAATGCTATATTGTGTTCTATAATGACTGCAGAGGGGTGAGGGCGCCCCTCCGTGCGGGCCCAGCGGGCGGAGCCACATGAGTGGCCCCGCCCCCTCCAGCATACACGACACCAGCGCCCCGCCCCCCCAGGACCCTACGTGTTGTTTGAGTGAGCAAAAGGGTGAGCAGGGGGGGGAGGAAGGGCCGAGACAAGTTAGACCGGGGAGTGGAGAACTCCCCGGAAGGAGGGAGCCGGCGCACCGGCTCATATGGCTCCCGGTTTCCCCATGCCCCACCGCCGGGCCAAAAAAAAAAAAAGACTTTAAAATCTGAAAACCTTCTAGACCTGACCTTGTCAGAAAGTAAGAAAGGCTTTCATCGATTTTGCTTGGTATTGCGAAATTATAGAATTTTATTCTGGAGAAGATAATCTTTACATAGATATCAATATATCACCATTTTGTTGAGAAGTCATGATTAAAAAAAACTTTACAAATTCTACTTAGAGGGCAATGAGCCTTACCGTCTGGTCACTCCGTTTTTAAGGGATAACTGCCTTAATTCTTTGGTGGCACAGACTCAACAAAGTGCTGGAATCATTCCTCAGAAATGTTACTCCGCATTGACATGCTTTCATGTTGTTTATGCCAAATTCTGAGCCTAGCATCTGAACATCACAGCAGCAAGCAGAAAGAAAGAGATTCATCAGACCAGGCAACATTTTTCCAGTCTTCCATTGTCCATTTGAGAAGCTGGAAATGGTGAAAATTGGGCAATTTCTCTTGATAAGTAATTTATGCAATTGATTTTAACGCTTGAAGATTATTTTACTGTTGACTAACTGAATAATAATGATTTCACCTATAAGCAGGTAGCTTGATGGATAAGGAGCTGGCCAGCCAATATGTGGACCCGGGTTCGATTCTCGTTCACGCTGCCTGTACTTCATCTGCATTGTCTCAGTCCAACCAGCTGTAAATGAGTACTGGCTTTGGCTGGAGAAGTAACCCGCGTCAGACTGGCGTCCCCTCCAAGGGGATTCATAGACTCTCATCTGCTTCATGCTACGGAATCTGGAGATAAGCACCGGCACCAATGGGCCTCTGAGACTATATAGGATTTACTTCTAATGAAACGACAGTCACCTTCATCAACTACAGTAACCTGTTCATCTACATCTCCTGATCTTTCCTGTCTGTCATCTTAACAGAACTCAGAAAGACAAAAACAATACTTGTTAAACCAGTGATGGTTTCTTACTTTTTTAAAATAATCTCTGTGGAGGATGGAGACTGAAAAAACACCAGAACCTGTTTAAGAGCGTCCCTGAAGAACACCGTCCCTTTGCAGTCGTCGGTGCTTTGTATTTCCTCTGCAGCCTAAACCTTGTCAGCCTGTTCTCCTTCATTGTTCATTCTAAACACACGCTGCTTTGCAGAATGAATGTCTCGGAATCCTTCCAAACTCCAGCCATTGGCTTTAACAGGACTGTACATTTCATCCTCTTTCATGGAGCTAATTTATGAACCCTTATTCCCGGTTCTACCCGTCGTCCCTCCATAACTCTTCAGTTTGTGCGTCTTGGCATTCTGTCAAACACGGAGCTTGTGCAGCTTTGAACAATGGCTGGCGTCTGACATGTTCTGGCAGCCTGATGAGCCGTAATCATATGATGGAGTAAACCCCACAGGCTTTTGTGCGAGTGTGCATGAATGTTTAAGTCATTGAGCAGCTACTGTATCTGCATGTGCGCTTGCATGTGTTCGTGGTTTTGCAAATCTTAGCCTCGTTCCCACAGGTTTTTTTTGTTTTGTTTTTAAGCTGTATTAGAAGTCGTCACGCCACTCCGACCCCAAGCGACCGCAGCGTCCAGCACGAGTCCTCAGTTTTGTCTGACAGAAGCTCGTTATATCTGCAGAATACGATCTCCGGAACATTACAGTGATCCCTGGTGGTCAGAGTGGAGATCAGCCAACACTCAGCCTGCATACAGTATGAGCTAAGGAACCACCTCTAACGTATCAGATTTATTTGTCGCCAACCATAATCCAGATAGGTTTATTACCTCCGTCTCATTCATGTTATGCTGTAGTGACTTTCACAGTTGGTGAAGTGAAATTTATCTGTGCAATCTGGAATTAATAAGGGGGTTGGAAGCTTGATGACGTAGTGACTTCACTCCTATTCATCATGAACATAAATAACTAACTAACGTCACAACTGTAAGGTGAAATCGTTCAGTAAAATCAGGAACTGGTAACACCCTAATGTTACTCAATGAAGACATATTTACCTCCATCAAAGGGGTTATGTATTTGATGCATTTGTCCGTGTGTCTTTTTGATTGTTTGACAGCAGGATATCTCCAAACATGAACGAATTTCAATGAAATTTGGTGGAGATGCAGGACTTGCATCAGGAGATCTTGTCTTTGATCCACTGAGCTTTGATCTTTGATGCTGACTCCTATGATCCTGTAATTAGAATTTCTGATTATTTAAGTGAGCAGGATCAAGTTCCAACGGGAACTGAAAATTGTAGCACAGTGTCTTTACCTGTCAAACTTGGAGTGTGTGATTAGCGTTTTTAATGTTGTTATATCAAAGCACATGTTGTTACACATCTTCAAAGACGCATTATCAGCATCTCCAGTTTCATTTCAAACCATGTTTCACGTCCAGGCCCCCTGGACGCATAGCCTTGGATATCTGCTTCAGCAAAGTTGGCATTGTGCTCCTATTTACAGTCTGGTGCTTTGAACGGTAGTCCATGACAACACGTTCCTTCGTATCCCAAAAACTGACATCATCACTTACACAGCTGATGAAAGAGCCTTGACCTTCTTTGGAAGGTATAAACGTGTCTCCACTGCATGGATTGTTTCTTTGTTGCTGGTCCAAACCGATGGACTCACCACTCACCCAGGGGTAGAGAATGTTGACAGAAATCAGCTGAATCTGCTTCAAAACACTCCATGTTTTCTTTTGACATGATCAATCTGGCGTGTTTCTGATCACAAATCAGAAGCCCTGCCCAGCAGAAACCTTCGCCATTCCAGAGGAATGCTCTCAACGCTCTCTCAGGGCAGCTGCTGGCGGCAATAGCTACAGTATGCACCGAAGAGTCAATCATCTGTCATCCATCACCATGTGGTGCACACAATCAGTGTCTTCCTTGGTGTGGGCAATTTAAGGCCCCTGCCCAGACCTCAAGTCAACTTCAAGGTTTTCTCTCCCGATTGTTGAATTCTGTTGCCTACCTTTTCAGGTAGATCTGTGGGATAGGAGATGGACTACAAATTTATGGACCAGGGTTCGATTCCAGGTGTGTGCTTCAGGTTACCTGTGTGTGTCCTTGGACAAGACACCTCATCTGCATTGCCCCAGTCCACCCAGCTGTAAATGGGTAAAAGCCTTGGCTGGGGATGCAACCTGTGATGGGCTGGTGTCCCATCCAAGGGGAGTCATAGACTCTAATCCGCTTCATGCTAGTGTATCTGGTGATAAGCACCAGACAGCGTGGACAATCGCACCAGTAACCTCGGCTAGCGGATGCTAATGACGGCTAGCGGATGCTAACGGAAGCTAGCGAAGGGAACTTGGTCGTAGCAGAGAGTAACTTTCTCTACCAGTCTCAAACGTGGCCAGAGGTACGTCGGCAACTGGCGAGGAATTTTAAACATGTCGAAAATTTTTGGACACGGTCGCGGTTCATCGCCGGAGGACGGCGGAGCCCAGCGGCAGCTAGCGGATGCTAACAGAGGCTAGCGGACACCGACGTGTGCAAGTAAGTTCAGCTACGTTGGCCCAAACGCCTAGGAGTGACTGTGCCTTACCGAGGCGATCGCTCACTCAGCACACGGCAAATGAGCGTAGTATCTATAGTTCCATCTAATGATCGACAGGACTAACCTTTATCCTTTTAGCCGTTTCCTTTCCTCTCGCCTTGTCTCGATGAATGTTAGTGCTTCAGTTAATGCATGTTTACGTGAGTTTGGCTGTGTCACACCGCGTCCCTGCCGCTGAAACCCTCACGTTTGGCACACTGTTTTCCTTCTCTCCAACACTCCCTTTATAATCACACTTTGCACCGATAAGCCTGACACGGCCCAGTTTAATTGCTCCTTCATTTCCCATGAAGGGCATCCTGCACTCAGCGCTGGTTCGGACCTTTTTTTTAATTTGGCCCCGTTTCTAATACGTGCAACAGATGGGTTTAAAAGTTCCTGCAGTTCCGCACTCTAAAATGACTTGCAGCAGCCATGAAAAGATTCGGTTTCCTGCTCTTCTGAGAGCTGCTAATGACCCATAGATCTGGCACATCAAGCACACACACATTTGCACAAACACACGCAGTCTATTTGCCTTGTACGGCGGTTTGCGTGCCACACCACAACCACCGTTGAGGACTTTCTCCGCTTTTCACCAAGCATCTCTTTTTCCACCCGTAGCTTCCAGCTCAGTCAGGCTGCACGTATCCCTCCTCCATTCCACACACCCTCTTCTTCCCAGAATGCTCCTGTTGTCCAAACAGATGTTCCAGCACCATGTGCCGTGTCACGTGCCCTAAAGTACCAGGTGTGTCCGCTTCAAATAATAGCAGACACAGCGGTGGATCGACTTATTTTCTCTCTGTTGCCGGTAATGAAAACACTGTCAAACAACAGCAAGATGAAGTGAATATTATGGATTTTATTTAGACTGTTGTTGATAAATTCAGCCAAATTGGTTGAGGGATTGTGCACAGCTGCTGCCACTGTAGACTCCATCCTCGGGAGTTTATACTCTTAGGCTACATCCACATACTCATACTAGCTGACTATAGTTTACAGGCAAGAAGAACGTCCAAATCATTAGGGTGTCCGGATACTCAGTATGCATTTAGCAGTAGTTAAACGGCACTCGGATGATCTACTACCGCCACAGTGTGCAAACGGACTACACTATGCTATCCCATGATGCAGCTGGAGCTTGGTAACTGAAGAAGAAGAAGAACTTCCCGGGAAAAATTCAAAGAAGATAATGAACACACATGAAAACGGTAGCGGCGTCCAAGGAGCCGTGGCATTGTACGAATATACACCAGGAACCATTTAAAAAGTATGCAGTTGCAAAATAGAAATTTTCGAGCCATACGTGGGTGCGTCAAAGGACAGGAAAGATGGCGGCGGCGTAGAATGTCCGAATTGTCTCTCTACCAGTTGCTCGCTCACTTCTAGTATGTATGTATCCTAATCAACGTTAGTACATACCGAGTACTTGGATGCAGGGGTAGATTTATTCAGCAGTGTGGCTAATTAGTGCGACCTACAATATCGTCTCCACCATCATGATGTCCTTGAACATCTCAATGACGAGACACATAATTTATTGTGAGGGTGTTTGCATTAGACTGGCTAATGAGCACTCAGCGGACATACTGCAAATGTTCAAAATGAAACCATGACCATCATCATGATAGAAGGTGCTCCTTGACGGTGCACTTGGCTGGAAATAACTGATATCAGATCCAGGACCATGGTTGGCCAACTCTAGGAGTATTTGTTGGCGCCGTGCATCACCGCATCCACCAAACTACAGAACTGCCTTGGGTCCTGGATAGCAACCACCCAGGCAGACATCCGGTCCATCCTCACCTCTCGAAAGTAACCATCTATCTGCCGCAGCCAGGTGAAGCGTGGGCGTCCCCTTGGCCTTCTCCAGCTGCTGGAGTCCTCAACACTGTGGCACCTTCGTGCTGGATCATACGCGCCACACGGCCAAAATGTTGTAGCTGACGTTCCCTCACAATGCAAGCGATACTCCTCATCTGAGTTTCCCTAAGTAACCATTTGTTTGACACAAAGTCCTTGCAGTGGTACCCAAGGATCCTCCAAAGGCTTTATTTATTCATTTGTAAAAGTTGATCTATTAGTAAGAATTTGAGAGGACAGGACAGATTACCGCAGCTCTAATCTGTCATCTTCTGTGTGCTTACTCTGTTACAATGCCAAACAAATTAAATCTAGGCTTGAGTCCCCCCTGTGCCTTTTGGGAAACTGCAGCTGAACTTTCATGCCTTCTTCCAAGTCCTTTAGAGTGTCTGTACAAAGCACAAAGCAAGCTCTACAAGGAAAGACCACAGCTGAAACTGAACCCGAGACTTTCTCATTTTGCGGCAGCATTGCTAATCTCTGAGCCACTGTGTATGATTTGATTAAATGCAGTATATGTGCTAGAGTCTCTCCCGTGTGCTTTCTGAGCACTTTGTTGAGTGTAAATGTTAAGCATTATTTTTAACAGTGCCCCCCTCTGTCTCACTGAAGCTGTGATTGGAGAAACAACAGGCAGTATCTGCTGTGTGCACAGTCTGTCCAGTCACAGTAAGTGAAGCTTGGACTAGATACAGGCCTTGGTGGCTTCCCTCACTTGTCTCCTCCATGCACAATCACTCAGCTTTTGAGGACAGCCTGCTCTAGACAGAATTACTGTAGGCATTTTATCTGAGGACTTGTCAATGAAATAACAAAGGAATAACATGTCTGGCTGTGAAACAGCATAGCAACCAATTATAAAATATTTATATTATTATTCATAATTATTTAATATTATAAAACAATGTAATTCCTACATTGTTCACCTGAATTTATTACATGTAGCCTCAAATTAAAGCAGACAGCTTATGCTGTAGGCTCACGTTTATTTGCTTTCAACTTTAATGTGTTAAAATAATAAAATCTATAAGTGTTAAAATATGTACGAGTCTAACAGGTCAACAGTGCAAAACTTTATCTTTAATTATGCCGTCCTTTAGGGATCGTCTTAAACTACAAAGACAAATTGCCTCTATAATATCCATTGTGTTCATGGTGACTTGCAGTAGCTGTGCACGTCTGTGTGACGTGCTAACTTACAGTCAGAGTTAATACTGTCGACGTGCACAGGCCTCCTTTGTGTCTCTGCTTCAGACCTTGTCACGCATTATGTTTCTACTGACTTTGCAGGAGCGTGTGGCTGACGTAAAAAGAAGAAAAAAAAGAAAGAAAAGAAAATTATACGTCTCGCCAGAGCAGATGTTTTGCAGAGGCTGGCTGAAAGGGAACAGGAAATGGGGTGTTTTAACTGCTGCCTGAAAGTAAAAGTTTAAACAGGAAAGGACTGGAGGAACTTCGGCTCCACCAGACAGTCCTTTGAAAACTTTGATCCTGAGCAACTTGTCTGAAACAATTTAGTCCATCATGCATATAAGATGACTCATAGCACTAGTGTCATTGCTAGTTTACACCCGACACAATTATCATTGTGCCGACACGATCCAGTGTGCAAGTGCCTCAACGTTGAGGACCCCAGCGGCTGGGGACCGCCGTGTATCACCAGGCTGTAGCAGATAGATGGCTACTTTCAGGAGGTGGGAATGGAGTGCTTGTCTACCTAGCAACCAGGATCCAGGATGTGTGATGTCAGATGACATAAATAAGATTTTGATGTCGCATATTGATGTGAGTTTGACAGATCTACAACCCAGGAATCACTTCATATTCTGCTACTTAAAGTACTGTGGAAAATAAATGCCATTTGGGAACAAGGCGTATGTGTGAGCAGCGAACCCATCGTGTGCATGTGTCAAACATTAGGTGCTAAACCCTGGATCAAAGGCCTGAGACAACATCGGGTCTGTCTGCAGTTTGTCATTGTTTCCATCCAGACGGCGAAGGGAATAAAGCTGCAGGTATTGTCCTCCAAAAGAAACGGGATGCTGGGAAAACCATGAGGCGGCCAGCTGTTTTCCATCTTTAAAGTATGTACACGGTGAAAGGGAGCGAGACTGAATGAAATGTGGAAACAGTCGATTAGACTGAGTGAGAGGTGTGAGGCCAGAACGGAAAAAGAAAAACATATCACAGCATTTAAAAGTGACACAAGGATTAGAAAATTTCAGTGTTGATAAAAAGACAAACATCACTGACGTGATTCAAACTCTCACCGGAATGCCACATAATGACACTTGGCTTGTGACCACAAGATCAGTGGTTCAATCTTACCTAGACGTTTGGGCCAACGTAGACGAATGTATTTGCAAACGTCGGCGTCCGCTGGCCTCCGTCCGTCTACGCCGATGAACGTCAGCCGCCTCCAAAAATTTTCAACATGTTTAAAAATTTCTCGCCATTTGCCAACGTACCTCTGGCTATGTTGGAGACCGTTAGAGAAAGTTAAGTTCCGCTACGACCAAGTTCCCTACGCTAGCCTCCACTAGCCTAAGTTACTGGTGCGATCATCTACGCTGGCTAACAATCTCTCACACGTTGCCACGTTGGCAAAAGTCCCGCTTGTTCTAATGGCGCACTGGCTAACGCCCGCCTCCAGTAGCACCATGTTGCGGAACGCCAAGCTGCGTTAGAGGTTCACTACCAAACTCCGGTAATGTGATTTTTGCTGACATTTGGCCAATTTTCTCCACTTTGCCCTGCGTTCACCACATGCTGGGATAAACGTCATAGTGAGATTGCGCTTTAACAGAGTCAACTTGTGTGGAGGCCAATATGGAATTTTATACTTCCAATTAAATGTAGAAGGTGCACTCAATGGCCAACCATAATTACCTCCACCAAGCAATAGAAGAGGGGCTTGGTCTTTGTGACATCATATGGTAGAGGTAAGATTAAAGTCACTAAAGGGTTGTATTAATGTTTGTGATGTCATAAGGCTGGTACTTAAAATACCCATAAAGGGATTAAAAAGATCTCATAATGTTGAACAAAGAGATAAAAGATCCGAATCAAATTTACTCACCACTCCCCTGACCAAAGGACCACTGTTTCACAAAAGGTGCTAAAGATCTGCTTTCTACTTGTTGAGTTATCATGTACACAAACAGACAAATAAATGTATGAACTATGGCAACGACATAACCTCCACCTTCCTCTGTGTGTTGAAAGAAGTAAAAATGCATTTGAACTAATATATTCGCAAAACAGTAACAACTAAAGTGAACAAAACTCTGCCGAGGCCCAACAGTTCTTTGTTTTCCTGTTGTTAACTGTTGGTGGGGGCGCTGTTTCTCCAAAATACAAATAACATGGAATCAACTCGTCCTTGGGCCAGGGCCTACCTCTAGACCAAATTGCCGAAAACAGCACCTCCTTATTGGAAGTAAAAATGCATTAATCGTTGCATAAGGAATCTCGATCCTGTTTCTCAGTGTCTACTTTCTGTAAGAAGGGGCCACCATGACAAAGTTCTGTTTTAAGTCTTAGTTTGGCAACGAAAGACTCTAGACAAAATAAAAGCACAAAGGGCTCTACATTCGTCATTTCGACTGAAGTTCCCTTGAAGCACTTAAAACCCAATGTACTCTAATAAAGTTACTCAGGGGCCAAGAGGTTGTACTGGGCTCCTTCCAGGTGAGAATGTGTTTAAGTGTTGTGGCATTTCCACCACCGGAGTACAGGTTCTGGCTCCGACATGACAGTGGTTAAAGTGTTGTCCTGTGTAACTGGGGAGATGTGGTTTATTAAAGACAAATAACTGCAGCAAGTGAAGACAGTAGGAATGTGAGGATTAAAAACCAGGTTTGCATTCAGTGCCGCCAAGACCAAAACCTTCTGAAATGCAAAATGTTCTCTTTGGTCAGTTGTTGGTACTGGTTGTTACTAAAGCCATCCAACCTACAGTTCACTGTGTTCTCTTCAAATTTTAGTCAAACCATAACTGACATTTGTAAATATGTTGTTTTGAAGTCTGCCTTTGGAACAAGAACAACCAGATCCGAAGAAGGATGACCAGATTTACAGGTAAGATCAGGTCAAGAAGCATTCACGAGTGCTGTGCGTTGTTGCATCTACCATTCTACAAAACTGCCCGATATCCCGATTGCCCACAACTCAGATGGCCCAATGGTCAATGGTCAATATTTTCCCGAAAGTAGCTATCTACCTGCTGCAGCTAGACAATACATGGACGTCCCCTTGGCCATGTCCCCCTGCATACTGGATCATGCTCAGGGAAATGTGCCACGTGGCCAGTGTCATACCTAAGGGCCCATTCACACTATGACGTGAAGTGGCTGACGCTGGCTGACGTAGCAGATTCTCAAAAATCTCTGTGAAACGCCGGAGAAGGCTCGCTCCAGGGCAAGCGGACTCCGTCGGGGCTGCGTCCAGTCAAGCCTCCGATGTTGGCCGGTCGGAGGTGAACGGAGCAGTAACAGAGTACTAGCGGCGGTGACGTAGTGGTAGCAGAGCTCAACTCTTGCCAGCGTTTCAGCAGGAAGGTCAAAGATTTTAAGAATGTTGAAAATTTTTACAGGACCACGACGAACATCAGCGTTGCCCGACTGATGTCGACTTAGCTCCTCTGGAGTCTGGCGGACCTTGGCAGTGGTCGACGTTAATCAGAACTATTGCTAGCGTTGACTGATTTAGTCCCAACAAGTTTATTTATTTATTTATTTTACATTACACTGTGCTGCAGACCGGTGAAAGTGCTCTCTAAGTAGTTCGCTGAACACTTTATATATCTCTATGTATTTTTGTGGGTTTTCACAAGATGTGCAGAGTTGTGGTCATTTGATTGAATTTAAATGAGGTGCATCTCATTTAAAGCACAATGCATTCTGTAGTGACTTTTCTTGGCAAAACAAACTATGCAATGTGGGTCGGATATTTGGTCCATGGGTTCAGATTGCATTTTGAACATTAATGATCCGTGCCACGGTCCACTTGAGACCTTGAAGAGTCCCACCTTTTCAGGCGGACTATGGGTCATATGTCTGGTCCACGCCTACATTTCAAATACATGTTCACACCTAAGTTCACCCGACATTATGCCCAGTTGCGCCAGACCTGCCCCGGGGCCATGCAAAGCCAAGGCAGCTGGAAGACCTCCCGCGCTCCGGACTTTTCCCAACATTCCGATTAGCCTGCCTGCTCAGGAAGACTCGACACAGATCGTGGCCACACGAGCTGCTTGGGTAAATCACCCAAAGTACGCAAAGTTGTAACTCGCCCGTTACAACGCAAAATAGCACAAAACTTGGCCAAGTGTGAGAGTAGCTTAAAGTATAAGTAAGGAATCAATAACTCGATAGGTTGAGTGTACAGCCACCAAATTTGTGCCACAGATGCATCCAATGGAGGTCTTGGATGAGTGACCTTGACCTACTTTCCAAGGTCACAGAGCAAAAAAAACCCCGAAAATGACAGCACTACATATGGTACTCGCAATAACTTTCCATACAGTCAGTGCACGGCCACCGTGCGACGGTGGACACAAGGCCGTCAGGCCAATATCCCAGTTTCTCCTTTTGTTTTTTGGTGAATGGCTCATTAAATACTGTATTCAACTGTACGGAATTTACCTGAGAATTTCTCATCTGCTTTAAATAAATATCAAAATAAAGCAGTCCGTGCCAATGACACCACACAATCTGAAAGCAACGACACGTTCACACGCGATCCAGGGGCTTGTACACACAGCTATGTACAGCCACACATACACGGCATTCTTAGCAAGGCTGCCAGACATTTGCTTGGTCACAGAATCTGCAGGTTATATAACCAAAGTAACAAAATACGAACGCGGTTGGAAGCAAAAACAAAATATGTCATTCCAGGCAGGGCGTCATCCAATCTCACCTTGTTTAAAAACCCCATTTTGGACATGAAACACAAGTCGCGACGTCTCATAGCAGGTATGACACGTCTGATCTGTGGTGGTTTCGTTACATAAGGTAAAGTGCACGTAGGACAAATAGCTTTCTGAAGGATGGCAACGTAACAAAATGCAACACAACACAAGAATATTGCTTATTAAAGGAAACCCCAGCCGTGGATCCCCATACAAGGTTTGCGCCAAGGTTTTTGTTATTTAACGTGTCGTATTAGAGTTGAAAGTAAATCATGAGTATGAGCTGATAGTGCAGACTGTCTGCTTTGATGGTAATTATATCCAAATTAAATGAATGGTGTAAGAATTACAGCACTGTTAATTCATTAGTCGCAACTTTGTCGTCAAAGGCACCGAAATTAAATAAAATTGCTAACATCCACATATAGTCATCATTCCCTTCGCTTCTTGATGTTCCGTTGCCTGTTTTCCAACTCTGGGGTGTTTTTCAGGTAGAATTTCTCTCTAACATTTACTTAACATCCTCGGTTTATTTAGGCTTACAGCGGATGTCAGCTGCACTTAGTTTGTAACTCTCTGACAAGCCGTCAAACCCCATACCGCTAACCTGCTTTTTAAGAGTCTGACCTTTGACCTCCTGTTCCGAGACCCAGCAGCCTGAGGACAGGGCACCTGCCTGCAAAAGCTAAACCCCCATTTACATATGAGCTCTAAAACATCTCTGTCAACAGTTTCTTTGTCACGGTCTCGGTCGTGGCTATAGTTTATCAGTCATCCTTCTGGTGTTTATTCCCTTTCCCCTGTCTCCTGTCTTCCCCCTGTTTGTCTGTCCCTGCGTATGTGTGTGTCTATGGCGTGTGCGTGGTGCTCTTCGCTCCCTCCTGCCTGTCTGATTGCCGATCAGTCTACACCCTGTCATCCATCAACTCATCAACCCTGCAGCAGGTTCTTCACCCACTCTCCGCCAGATTGTTGCTTCAGCCAGCACGGGTCACTTAATGTTTGCCTGCCACGCCTCAAGACACAATCTACCATCTAAGCCAGCTCAAGTTCACCAGTTTTCAGTCTCCCTGGGACCTCTGCCTGGTTCCCTGCTCATTCCCTTGCCTTTCACTCAGTCATCGACCCCCACTCACTGCACACCTTCATTCCGCCAATCGCCAGATTTGCACTCGCTTGCTGGAATCTTCCATTTCCCTTCATTCTTACTACCTGAGGCTTTACAATAAACCCTCTCTTGATCATTAATATATTTAGTCTGTATCCTGCGTCTGGGTTCACCTATTAAACACAACGTTCTTTGCATGTTCTTCTGTGTAACTGATCTCTGTAACCGCTTGATGGATCCTGAAAAATTGTAATTTTCTTCTAAAGTATTCACGGAGGGGTTTTTCGTTAGAAAGCTGACACTCCGCAGTAAGCATTGTGCCGACTGATGCTGCCAAAACCCTGCAATCCACTTCAGTGTACTTTGAAGATAGTCACAGTTCTCTGTTAGCGTATCAACACCTCTGCCAACCAACGGAGGACAAGATATCTCAAAAACTAATGAACAGATTTGTAATCTTCAAATACACCTTGCAGTGCAGTGGGACCCAACTCACCCACCAACTTGAGCAGCCCTGCACCACCCTTGGGGGCCCTGAGGTGTTACAAGGATGCAGGCACACACTAAGTCGACAAGGGACATAGCTATTGGGAAACAAACGTAGGTAAGCTAGAGATATACCACCCCTACTGCCCAAGCTAATAATTGGCCTGTTGGCCTTATGTGCCCCCAAAAGGATCCCAGGTTGCGTTCTTTCCCAGCTGTCAGCAGTACTTTCCCTGCAGTCAGCAGATCTTTCCCTGCAGTCACTGGAACTTTCTCCAGAGTCAAACTTTGGCTGCAACAGATGCTTTCAGGAGGTGGGGAATGGATCAGCTATCTGCCAGGGTGGTTGCCATCCAGGACCAATGGATCATCTGAGCTGCAACAAGACATTTTTAAAAACGGCTATCACTGAAATTGGACTAAATAGCACAAACATTTGCCAGACTCAAACTAGATTGAATTAAGCCCAACTTTCATCGGCTAAACATGCCGTGGCCAGAAAATGTCTGGTTGTGTCGTGTCCTTTCGGCACTTGTGCAGAGTGGTCACGATGACGTGCACTAACATGCAACTTGACAGGAGACGATGATTTTGGTTTTCAAGTGTGGGAAACTGCAGACACCATGACCAACACGGATACAACAGTAGATACTGGGAGTGGTCACCTTTTGTTTTATACACGAGCAGCTTTTGCCTGTCCTCCGATGTATGGACATTATGGACGACTGATGCCCGAGTTGGAATAGAAGGACATTCCAAGATACAAGAGCTTCATAAACTGTACCTGGATGTTTTCAGTTTCCTTTTGAAAAAGGGTGAGTTTAGCTGCTACGACACGACAACTCTAGGGTTTTGAATATTCCCAAAACTACACAACTGCACCCAAACGCCGAGGCCAGGAAAACTTGTATTCTACCAGCACATCCTGAACAGTACATTCTGACCTGATTTCCTACTAGATTGGCTTCATTTCATACTCGATCTTGCCACATGATGCCAGCTTCATGGAAAGACTAAAATAAGAGCAAAGCCTTAAAAGAAATTGTCAGAAGACTAAAACTAAATTAAAATTCAGTGCCAAAATAATAGTGAGTGAATATATGGCTGTTACCATGGTAATTCTCCATTTTCTAACAAAATGTTCCATTGGAACTGATAAATACTTACATCTTGTAAATAATTTGACACCAAAATTAAGACCGTAGAAGCAGAGGTAAGAACACTGTCAAGTCGCTCTCAAGTCGTGAAACTGCAAGTCTCAAGTCCCAAGTCAGTTGTCAACAATGACAGTCAAGCTGACTTGGGACTTGCACTTTCATGACTTGAGAGTGACTTGACGGTGACTTACTCCCACCTCTGTGTAGAAGCACCAGTTCCTGAGATAATTCACATCATAACACAGAAGCACAGAGGGACAGGCAGAATACTGTGCGCTAGGAGTCGTCATTTATTCATGTAATTATATTTTTGAATGTTTTCCTCAATTTTCCAAGTCTTTAGGGTCCTGGTGCGTTCTGTCTTACTGTGTGGTTGCGAGACTTGGACGCTAACCAGTGACCTAAGGTGATGACTAGATATGTCTGGCATTAGGTCTCTTCGGAGGATCCTTGGGTACCGCCGGAATGACTTTGTGTCAAATGAACGGTTACACTTGCATTGCAAGGGAGCGTCAGCTACATTTTGGCCATGTGGTGCGTTTCTCCGTGCACGATCCAGCACATAGGTGACTCAGTGTTGAGGACCCCGGCGGATGGAGAAGGACAAAGGGGGGGGGGTTGCCCAGTTTTCACCT
>OMMV01180342.1:0-11543 GCA_900302635.1 Chatrabus melanurus
TACATCTTTTTATTAATGTATATAATTAAAATGCACAGTTAAGATTGATTTGTCTCGTGCAGAAGTGGAATTCTCTCGTCGCGATGTCTCAATTGTCACCTATGAATATTGTCCGCGTGTTGCATGACACTCACGCAAATGTCTGGCAACGTTCCCAGTGTCATTCATCCGTTCATTCAGTCATTCATGTGTTCATTCGTGGCGCACGAATGTCGCTCCACACTCCCGCAAATGACGGCCGGCATCCAGTGAATCCCGCCTGGCACTCGCTCGACATCCAGGCGCATTTTTGGGACGAATATCGCTGCGTGCTCCCACAGCATCATGCACGGGCCATCCGCTATCGTGTCGATCTTCCACGTCAGTGTGAGTGAAAGGTGCGACTCGGGCCAAAATCCGCATTTTTCAC
This sequence comes from Chatrabus melanurus, assembly GCA_900302635.1. Taxonomy (NCBI): domain Eukaryota; kingdom Metazoa; phylum Chordata; class Actinopteri; order Batrachoidiformes; family Batrachoididae; genus Chatrabus; species Chatrabus melanurus. The sequence continues at coordinate 410 of OMMV01180342.1, forward strand.
CTCAATGTCGCGGCTCCATCAGGTTGCGACCATTCTCCGACAGTCGCAGCTCAGTGTGATAGGGGCTTAAGTCTCTGTCCTGCACAGGATAAATTCATTATCTTCACAAACCACCCACCAAATATCTCCTGTGGGAAGCTGGAATTATCATCCAACCAGATTCAAGAGGTTGTGCTAATTTTATTCACGAGACACTCAGCATTAAATATAATGTGAAGCCACAATGATTATTGTTTGCAAAAAAACAGAGATCTGCAATAAATCTTACGTTTAATGACTACAGATATGCGCATCAATACTTCAACTCAGTTTGCACCGTCCACTAAATCTTACACGAGGAACCGACTTTGTCTTAAACATCGCCGGCCTGTTACGCAACACTGTCTCATCTGCCGATCGTCTCAGTTGCAAACGCACTTAAATGGCAAATGACGCATACTGCACATTTCCATCTGGTCTCTGGGGAATATCCACCTCCCAGAGTGAGTTCTTTGATTCAGACGGATGTATCCGCTTGGCAGTACAACACCACGAATTATGCTGATCCCAGTCTGGGACGTGAACTTTCCTTCTTGTTTCAAAACAATATTTTTTGGGACAAACAAAAACTTTTTCACTCTTGATGCTTACAGCCCATCTGTTTTTTTGCTTGTTTTTTTTTTTTAAATAGAGCTTTTGTAGACTTTATTGCACAGTGGATTATCTTTTAAGTGTAAATGAATCTTTTTCTTGCAGTCGTAGTTCCTGCATGGTTCATTTTATTGTATATGGAATTAATGTTGACGCACTTTATTTCCAAACCGTGAGAAACTCGACCACTAACCCCCGACTTCCGGCCGTCTTCAGTGCACATGTTGCTGTCTGCACTCTGTTAGTTTCTCTGAGTTTGGTGTCTTGTGGTTCTGACAATAACACATGCGGTCAGCTCTCCACACCGCAGACGGGCTCACACTCGTATAAACAGACCAAATGTAACATGGCGGGCAGCTCGGGGAGCACACACGTAAACGTGTACTTTGCGTACTTTCATTTGATCTAGAAAATAAATTGTAGTCATTAAAGACTTGTTTCTCCTCACAGCAGACAGATTCCACACAACAAAGTCCTGAACATTTCCTTTTTTTTATTTAATATTTGTTAATAATTTGCTCACACTTGCTTTTCAAGTCCTATAGCTCTGTTTTGGCTGTTGCTTTGGTCTGCTGCACCTCCTGAAAAATGTAAATGTAAAAAAGACAAATTAGTGTCATGTAACAGAAATACAGCATGTGCGTGTCTTGCAAATGTTATTAACGTTTTTCTACTTTTACAAATGACAAGTGCCTACCACAGAATGAACATCAATCAGTATAATATTCAATAAAAATATATTTGCTTTCAGCAATTCAGTCAACAATCCAGCAATTAATATTATGTCAGCAATTATGTGATGTAAATAGCAGCTATTTTATTTACAATGGTGATTAAAAAAAAGTCGATAAACCACAAGGCTTTTATGATTTTTTTTTAATGCAATCAATTCAAAATTATAAGTTAAATAAATTGGATTTATTCGACATAAAAATGGTAAAAACACAAATCTCAGTACAAAATGCAATAAAAATGTATCGGCAATTATAGGAAGAATGAATTTAATTGAGATGTCATGTAAATAATATCTATTTAATTTACTACGGAGATAAAAAGTTGACACACCACTGGCCTTTGACAGGTTCTAATTTTTTATGGCATCAAATCAAAGTAATTATAAGGGGAAAAAAAATCTGGAAGAACAAATGTGTGCACAGAATGAGTTGTTTTTTTTTGTGTGTGTGTCACATTAAACTGAAGTATAGAAACACTTATTTTTGCTCCAGCAAGGCTTTACTGATATCTTCTTTTGCTGCTGTTGTTTGACTTTATTAAGCATGAGAGGTGGCGCACAATATTTTTTCCTTTGTTTGGGCCTCTTAATTAAAGAATAAGTTCACGTTTTACAAAACTAGTCAAAACATTCAAGAATCTGAATGCCCTACTCAGCTTTGACTATTGCTTCTTTTTTGACAAATTAGTTTAGAAAGGAATGTATGAAAGAGAATGAGGCGGCTGTCCCTGGAGTTACTAACCAGTGTTGTAGTCAAGGCCCAAACCCTCAAAGCTAAGGTTTGGACCCCTTAGCACCAAGGCCAAGGCATTAACCGCCAAGGCCCAGACCAAGACTTTCACCCCTCAAGGCAAAGGCTTTGATCCCTCAATGGCAACACTTAACCTCTCAAGGCCCAGGCCAAGGCTGTGTCCCCTCAAGGCTTTGATCCCTCAAGGACAAGGCGTTGACCCTCAATGCCCAGGCCAGTCTTTTTGGGCTTATTGACCAAAAGGTACATTGTAATAAATCCACTGCAGATTTTTTTTCTGTCACAGGCATAAAATGAGTTCATGTGACATGGTTGAGATTTTCTAACCAATTTAACATTTGATTCGAGGCAACTCAGCTTTAACCCTCCTGTTGTCTTAACATTCTGTATACTCCCCTTGCCCTCAGGGTCAGAAATGACCCACCCTCACTAAAGCCCTAAAATAAAGCAGTTTAATTTAATTTTAAATGCCAAATCATACTAGTGTTAATGATGGACAATGTGTGTCTGTGCATTGATTCATGATGATTTGGACTATTTTTGGTCGCCAATTCTTCACTAATGTTGCCCGTTCTGTGATAGTTGAACGTGGTTGTGTTTGTTATTGGTTGAATATGAGCTTGTTGTGATATTAAATATGTTGATGAAATATACTTCTTGTTATTTTCTGGCATAGTTGACATACATTTACACAAATGCAAAGTGTTTGCTGAACATGTTTTATTTTTCGAATGAGGTATCTTGTTTATAAGTCAGCAAAGTGGGCTAATAATTTTTTCCGAAGCTGTATATCTATATCTATATAGATATAGATATATATAATATCAGAGGTACAACATAAAATACTGCACATTACGAGCCTCTCTTATAAGCTAACCAAGGTGGAATATTTATTTAGTAGCCAAACCAACTGCCGAACATACAGCTTAAAAAAAAACTTTTTTGAACAATGAACTTTATTGAACAATGACATTGAATCTTCAGCAGAAGTTTACAGTACGAGTTCCAATAGAAATTTAAAAATATCACCAGCAATATATGTTGTTAGTAATCAGAACGTGTTATTCGATATGAAGATTTGGAGAAATGTGGTTTGAGTTATTTTAGAGCTCTAATGCAGGTGCATTATTGATACCCATGTGTTTCATTTTCAGCAAATATCGGAAAACTGAATTTTTTTTTCATATGATGCAATTTGTCAAAGGTAAGGAAAGATAGGACACTCAAAGGCTTGATTGCTAATGATGTTTTAATATGACAGAGGTTGTAAAAAAAAAAGTGAACTTGTTCTTTAGGTAAAACTCTGCTTGAAATGCCATCAGCCTGCTTAATTTATTCGAAAGTCAAAATAGGGCCCCAATGCAAGATTCAAGTGTGCGAAGCTGGATTTCAGTTTTACTGAACAAATCACCTGCTTAGGAGTACACACAATCATCAGCTGTGATTACTGATTAAAAAAATTGAAATATCTGCTCACCTTTAGTTCTCCTCGTAAGAAGGACTGGCAGAATTCCCGAACTCGCTCCGTAGAAATCTCCCCCTCAGGCAGGAGCCACTTCATGTCAGAGTCGCCGTCGTAGATGCCGATCCGTGGGAGGTCAGCAGACTTGAGGCCGAAGTATTCCAGTGATCGGGAGTTGGACCTTACCCCGCCATTAACCAGCACAAACAAGAACTGTAACAATTCGTTTGGATGTCATGAATCCGCTTAAGAGTTTAGAAATCAATTTGTTTTATTTCAACTTTGTGAACCTGCTTTGAGGTTAATTTGCTCAATGCAACCATTCAAAAAATGTGAAGGTGTCAAAATAGTATACGGTGGTCCTGAAGTGCAAATCAAAACAGCACTGAAGGACAGGCATAAATAAAATTGAAAAACAATGGCATTTTAGGGGGAAAAACTATTAAATTTGAAAATACAGCATCATTTCAGAAAGTCATCAAAGATCTGAGAAAAAAACAGAAAATGCTAAAACATTTTTTTTAAAAAGGTTTCTACGCAATCAAATATCTTCATTCGTTCATACGTCATTATTTGGTGCAATCACAGCAGAGCAGATTCAGTTTTATTGTGTTTTCTGAAATGAAGCTGAATTTAAAATTTTCTTTGTCACTGTTGCATTTTTATGTGTGTTGTCTATTTTCTGAAAATGTCATTTTGTGTTTTATTAACATTTTGGCCAACGTTGGTGTATTTTACACTTCAGGGCCATCTTAAAAACAGTTGCTTTGTAGGTGTTTTTTATTTTATTTTTTACCTTGCCTGTGAACTCTGGGGCCAGATCTCTGAGTCGGTCCCTGAGCTCAGCGTATTCTTTACTCCCCTCGTTGGCAAAGAGCAGGAGGTGTGTCTTCACATCCGAACTGAACAAACCTACTGCTGTCTGATGAGAAAATAAATACAGTATTAAAAAAATAACAAAAAAGGCAGAAAAACATGAAAACATATCGAGTATAGATAGATAGATAGATAGATCTGTGCAAAATTTTAGGTATATGCATATTATGTCAGGATAGAAACAGCGATTTTACTAAACTCCAATCAGACAATCCAATCCAATCTGGTTTTCTGTAAATTTCAATGCCTATTTTTCTACAATTATTTACGTAGACTGCACAGCCAACGAAGGTCAACAGGTCGTCCTTCCATATTCATGTATCTTAGCAACTGCGTTTCCTGGGGAATTCACTTTAGTTCAAATTCAAATTCTTGGAAAAATGAAGTTATTTGGTGTATTCTACATTAAAATTGGTCAAATGTTTATAGATTAACTTTTTCCTATGGATCCATTTTTAGAGTGAGTGAGCGAGTGTCTTTTTAGTGACAAAATTATACAGGATTTATGGTATGAACATTTTACGTACAGTCCTTAGAGTGGTTTTGTATTTAACAGCATTATACATAAGACATCTGCCAACACTTGGAAAAACAATCCAAAAGAGCAGCCTGGGATTCAGTATATCAATCTATCTACCTATTCAACTTCCCAAAGAAAGTGAGATGTTAATGATCATAATAATTTATTTAATAATTTCATATTTTATGAAGGGCAGCACAGTGGCTTAGTGGTTAGCACTGCTGCGGTTCCCTCCAGGAGCTCTGGCTTCCTCCCACTTCCAAAGACATGCAGCTTAAGGGGAATTGGTGATTCTAAACTGACCATGTGACTGTTTTTGTCTGTCTGTATGTGTCGGCCCTGTGATGGACTAGCGGCCTGTCCAGGGTATACCCCGCCCCTTGCCCAATGACTGCTGGGATAGGCTCCAGCACCCCGTGACCTTTAACTAGAATACCGGTATGTGGGTTTAGAGAATGGATGGATGTTTTAGGAATATAAGGAGGGTTTGCCACGAGAGGCTCTTTAACGTTGTGTGCCTGTGTGTCATTATGTGGCAGCGTCCGTGGTGTGACGTGCACCGATGTGGTTTCTTGCCCAAAAAACAAAACAAAAGACAAAACAACAACAAAAAGCAACTATATTTTTGATTTTTTTTAAATGTAAATTTGTGATTTTAATTTTTTTGTCCCAAATGTATGATTTTATAATCTAATTAGGTTTTTTCTCATGAAACATTGCAAATTTACCACTTTAATATAATCTCATGGCATACCTGAGATTTATTCCTCATAAATTTACACCTTTAATTTGGGAAAGATGAGTTTTTTTTCTCCAAATATTAAATATGCAATAAATAATGTTTTTTGGCCCTAGATGTCACACTAGCTCCAGGACTAAAACAAAGCGTCACTCCTCGGCCACTCCTCCTCAACCCTCCCTCCAACCCCTCCCTGCTCAGCATCGAGCAGAAGCAACGCCATATTGGAACCTTTTAACAGGTCTAATGGCTCTCCATGTGGGAGATGTCAGACGTATGTTGATTCTAGTGGTCAGAAGCATTTTTAGCCACTTAACGTGGTTGTTGGAGGAATTTCTAGAAAATCTCAACTGTCCGCCATCTTGAATACAACAGTAATGCGGTGAGTACTACTGTCTGTTTATAAAGGTGGGGAGGGGGCAACAGTTTCACAGGGCTGGACTCACATGTACTAAATGTGGACAAGCGGGAATCTCATGCACTAAACATGCATGCGTGGCTGTCCTGGCTATGTAAACAATCAACAGAAAAGCTCAAATTAAAACACACACAGAGGGAGTGTTGCTTCAGTCACTGCACAGGATGCCATTATATCAGTAAAACGTCACTAAGAAAATAGTGGTTGGCTGCTACATTAATGATTAATTTATTGCAGCTTTAACCTCCACCCGAGCACTGGTTAAAGAAAAAAATCAATTAATAGTCAGGTTCACTATGTATTTTTGCTCAAATTTTATGGAGATTAGCAAAGCAGCTCATTTTTGGAACGCTTATAACACCAGGAATCTGAAAACCTATGTTTACATTTGCGCAGATGCCCAAATGGCTGCCATAAAATAATTTCCAGATATCTGTGGTAGTAATTGACATACAGAATTCATTTAAAGTGCTGTTTTCATACTCCAGAAATGGCCTTTTAACATAGCTATTCCTGATACATCATTAATTTTGAGCCATTTTCAAACATCAGAGGTGAAAATATTGCTACGAAGGTGAAGTTGTGCTTCATTGAAATATTAACACAAGTAGATGTAGTAGATGATTAACTTGGTGCTGGTATATAGTATGTTATATATAGTGGTGGTTTTTTAATTTACAGTACAGAAGATATAGAAACAAGCTTTTTCTGATATATGATCTATTTTCAGCCAATTGGCAAAAGCAAAAATATTGGTGAAATGTGTTGAATTTTGTTTCAACATTTCCAGTCTTATACAACTAGTGCATGTATAACTTGGTGATGGTTCTTTTTTTTTTTCTTTTTTTTTCGTGCCTTTTGATATTCCTTTTGGATTCCTTGGGCTCCAAAGTTTACTACTTTGAATGGAGTTTCTATGTCAAAAGACTCTGAGATATAAAGACATTTTCATTTCACAGCGGCCACTGTGCAATGCAAACATTGATTTTTATATTCCTCATGTCATAAGATGTTCAAAAACGTATTGGGTTGCCACTCTCCATAAACTTTGAACCAAAGCTCTTTTATTGACAGAGTGAACCTGACTGTAAGATAACCCAAACATGTTTTATTTTCTAAATATAATTTTTTGGGCATTTTTCAGCCTTTATTGTAGAGACAGTGAGAGAGACAGACAGGAAACAGGGAATCTAAGAAGGGGAGAGACATGCAGCAAATGTCGCCCAGGTCGGGATTCGAACCTGGGGACGCTGCAAACCGCATTCTGCGGCATATGGTACGCGCCTTAACCCCTCAGCCACGAGCGCCCCATGTTTTATTTTCTTAATAGAATATTGAACAGACAGACAGACGATATACCACTTGGGTGTTTTCTGTGATGTAACAGACTTCATTGATGATGAAAAAGAAATGCACGCACACACATATACATACGTGTACATACTGTCTATATATATATAAAAAGTATTTCTTTTCCAGACAGACAGACAGACAGATAGATGATATACCACTTGGTTGTATTCTGTGATGTAACGGACTTCATTGGTGGTGAAAAAGTTTACGAGGCCGTCAGTTTCTAACTTCTTAGCCTGACTGAGGATGAGGTTCTCCCGGTGGTTATCGGCCTAAATGTACACGTACACACACACACACACACACACACACACACACGCACACATATCCGTTATATTCATAACACAAAGCCCCCTTCTTTTCTTTTCTTTTCCAAAAATTTTTTTTTTGCACAGTTACCTTTCTAAAAAGGCTGATGGATTCTGAGGTGACGTTGAGGTCGACCCACACCTCTTTCACAGTGCACATGGCCACAGGAATCGTCTCCACTCGTTTAGCAGCCGCCACCAGTTTCTTATAGCCACGGCTCTGCTCTCCCTGAGACAAACAGACAGATCGAGAGGAGGTCAGGCAGCAGAAAAAAATCATATATATACCGAGAGAGGAGACGAAGGTGACTCACTGGAAGGTGAATCATGGTTATTTTTAAGAAAGTGCCGCACACACTCTGGAAATCTTTTATTAGTTTGCAGCCTTTTCATTGTGAGTTACAACGGCAGCGTTTTGCTCTCTTCAAGCCTTCGGCTTCATGCCATTTCATCTTTCCCCGTGTCGTGTTTGCACTTGTTTACACGAGTGTCAGTGGGGCCAATCCCACAAGTTTTCACAGAATTTCCTGTCGAGCGGCCCGCCATCTTCCCCCGCTCACCAGGTCTGGCCAAAGGGCTCGGCGGGTCACCCAACCGCACTCCATCCTCACCAGCGCTGCCAAAGGTGTGGCCGCAGGAAGCATTCTTCCACTCAGGGCTCAAACATCTTCTGGCTGTTTGGGGCCCTCACAGCCTCACAGTCTTCACTCTCAGCTCCTCTTCCTGACCGTGCCTCGTTTGCAGCACGCATGCTAACGTAAGAGAGTCACTGCATTCAAATTGATGCTTGTTCGAAACCCACTTACGAGAACTTCACTCATTTTATTTGGACTCATTTTATTCTCGACTGACCTCCAGGAACCCGATGACGACCACTTCAGCAGAATCGATGAAGGCCTCGGCAGCTTTGGTGTCGTTCAGTCTGGGAAGAGCATCGTCTGGGAAAGCACAAAAAATTAACCATCTGGAAACTTTTTACTGCACTGCACAAAGGCTTTAGGCACATTTGAAATGTGCCTGTAACGTTTAAAAGATGCTGAATATGCAATATTTATAAATTTATTTAAATAATATTAAAACGTGACAAATTTTCATCTTTAAAAATGCATCATTTCTTTTTGATGGTCTCAAGCTGTTTGATTTAATTATGTTTTTACAGTTATTGTATTGTTTAATGCTCATCAGCCACTTTGTGTTGTCATGTAACGAGCAGAACAACAATAAAGAAATGATTTTGTAAATGAGGTTTGTAACTTTGTAACTGAACAGTTTCTTTAATGAAAGCAAAACTCAAACATTAGATTTTTATTGGAATAGGAATGTTTAAACATTTAAATTTGATTTTCTGTTGAGCTACCTTTTAACAATAACAACAAAAATAATAATTTTACAAACCTTCAAAGACATCTAATTTATAGGGTGCCTAAAACATTTGCACAGTACTGTAGATCATTTTATGTCTTTATTTTTCTGTAATTGGAAAAAAATTCATTTGAATTTTGTTGTATAATAATGTGTGAACATTTAAATCTGACTTTCTGTCGACCTACCGATTAACAAAAACAATGATGATGATGATGACAACAACAACAACAACAATAATAATAATAATTTTACAAACCTTCAAATGTGTCAAAATTCTAGAGTGCCTAAAACATTTGCACAGCACTCTGGATCACTTTTTATTTATTTTCTAAGTACTTCATAAATAATTTTTTATGGTATCATCAACTATTTTATATCCACTTACGCAGCACAAATTCAGTGACATCATCAGTAAACTGTTTTACGTAAAAGAAATTCTGCAATAAATGCTGGAAGACATAAAACTGGTACATTGCAGCTCTTATCAAATTTCTTCTTTTATTAATTATAAAAAGCAAAATGTGTCTTAAATTGTTTAACGCGGTAAACTCGCCACGAGGCTCAGAAATGTTGACAAAAGATTTGGATCGTCTCCCTGTCTATTTTTTCAAACCGACATTACTCTAAAAAAAAGTCACTGTGTTTGTGTTTTTTTTCATTAGCATGTCTGTAAAAGACTAAATTTAAATATTTTAAATGTTAATTTTAAAAAATGTTACCAACAATTTTGTCAATTACAGCGTAAAACTTGTGCCAAATCAACATGCAGATCCAAGTCGGATCGGCTGTGGTAACCCCGAGTAAGAACTTTTTTATTACAATAAAAATAAAAACTGTTGCATGATTGCACAAAGACAGCAAACAGGGGATAACAATCAATTAAGAATAAATTTGATCAACATGATGTTTATGTAATACAATAATACAATTTTACAGTTAAACGGCCGTCACACGAACTATTTCATTTAGTCTTTCATGCTGAGCACTCTTTAAGGTCAGTAGAAGCTTTTTATTGTTGCAGAATCTTGACTTATTTTTAAAGGTCTGAACAACAGCTGTTTATATAACTGTACTTTAACTGGCTGTGTAATTTCACATGTAATTTGTTTGTTTGTATGTTTATCCCTCTGGGGCCTCATTGAGGGCCCCTGCAACGAGGCCAGTAACTGACAAGTAAATAAACTGCGAGATGTCAAGGTGCATCGAAGTGGATTACCTTTCTCTGCAGTAACATCAGACGACAGCAGGAGAGAGAAAAGCAGAGGTAGCAGCATGTTTGGAGGCTGGTGGACGGCGTTGTCGTGCTTTGACTCGGTGCAAAGACTCGTGTCGTCTCTGCTGTCTGACGCTCGGCACCCGGCAGCTGGCAGCAGCTGCTGCAGCGTATCCAGGTTTTCATTGGAGGCTCGGTGGGAAGCAGCCAGGTGTTGGAGATACGTTGGGGTGCTGTGTGTGTGACACGTAGTCCAACATCACTGTATAACAACATCACAGAACTGTTCGACAGACAAAAGTACTATATACAGAACAATATACATAAGATATTTAAGAACAATACGCAGTTTCTACAACCACAACCACAGAAGCTTATAAGCCCTTCAGAGTTGTCTGGGTGTCTTGGTGGCTTCCCTCACTAGTCTCCTTCCAGTGTGGTCACTTAATTTGTGAGAACTGCCTACTTGAAACAGATTATAGTACCATACTGCTTGTATTTCTTAATGATTGATGTAAATAAAGTCTAAGACATATTCAGTGACTTGGAAATGTTCATATATCCATCCCCTGACTTGTCTCAAGAAAACTGGCTGTAAAAGTGATGATTTAATCCTTATATTTAGAATAAATTGCCCCCATCCCAACTTTTTTTGGAATGTGTTGCAGGCCGTAAATGCAGGAATGGATGCATATTAACAAATGAAATGAAGTTGACCACACAAAACATGAAATATCTTGGGTTCATACTGTCTGCCATAGTGTTA
>OMMV01180345.1:0-11285 GCA_900302635.1 Chatrabus melanurus
AACAACAATGTACGGCTACCTTTAGTGTAACACAATTAATCATCATTTCTGCAGGTTGTTTTTGTCAGAAAAGGAACTTTTCCAAGTCACTGAAAATGCCTTGGACTTTTTTCACATCAATCATTAAGAAATACAAACAGAATGGTGCGGTGTGGTGAATCTGTCTGGAGTAGGCAGTTCTCAAAAACTGAGTGACTATGCAAGAAGGAGACAAGTGAGGGAAGCCACCAAGACACCCATGACAACTCTGAAGGACGTATTGGCTTCTTTGGCTGTTTTTGCCTGTTGCTTCAGCAGGTATACAGCTTCATGATGGAGTCGAACAGAGAAGGATTTTCTTGAGAAGAAGGCGTGAAATATCAGCTTGAAGTTTGCAAGAAGGCACATGAGAGACTCGAGCCTAGATTGTATCTGTTTACTTGTACTCGTTCCCTGTTCCACTCCACCATTTTTAAAACAATATAAAGAAATAAAAATATGTAAAAGCCCAAGAGTATGCAGACTTTCTATATCAACTGAACGTACATTACATGCACATTGATTCGTGTTAAAGTTTGTCTTTACTAGTCTTTTTTCAAACTCTTGACTGATGCCACATCCTTATATGAGATTATTACTATTTGCTGTCTGTGCACTGACAGCTCCTGCAAAGTAAAACTAATTCTTTGCACGTATGTAAAAACATATTTGACTACATAAAGTTTGTTCTTATGCAGTAGGGGTACTTGTCATGCATCTCAATAAAACAGTGATCCTGTTTTATTTTGTTTTTTCAGGTATCAGCAGGAGTTGAAGGATGAGTTCTTCAAGAGAACTGAGAAATTAACGGAAAACGAGAAGAGAAACAAAGGTGGATATTTAGATGACTGCAGTTACAAATTATTTTGCTATTAGTCTTAATCAGACTTTTTGACAAATGTCTAATACACACTTTTCCCTCATCCTAGTGGAAACTGCTCGTATCAAAAAGGAGTCAGCAGCACTTGATGCTAAATTAGAGGAGCACAAAAGAGCATGTTTGGACCTGAGCAAACTGCAGGTAAATAAGAATCTCAAGCCCCGTTCTCACTTTCATAGATATGCATCCCAGAAGGTCAGGGCCTGTAGCTGTGAAAAACCGGCGTATAAAGATCAGGGACGACCATGAATGCAATTCAGCGTGCAGTTTGATGATATAACACTTCAGACTTGTACCATGTGATATTTGTAAAAGAAACCATAGCACACCTGTAGTAGAACTTTAACAAAACCTGCCACTTCTGGAAACCTCCTGATGATATTGACAGAAAAAAATGTCAAACATCTTCAAAATGCTGATGTCGTTAAAATAAGACCACGGCACAACGATGGAATATCCTGGTTCATCACAGACCCCATCCCATACCCTGTAAGGTTTGCCAAGGTTTCAAACTGTGACCTTCTGGAATACATATCTGTGAAAGTGAGACTGTGGCTATAATCATCCATTGCTGTAATCCACGTTGTTTGGGAAGAAAGGTGCAACATTTCTGATCCATTTCGTGATTACTTGTTTGCTTTCAGACCACTTTATGATTATTCATTCTGCAGGTTCTATCATAAATCTGTGGTGTACAGTTTGTTTGGGTTTTAGTTCCTGTGTGTCAGTTCTCCCATGTGTCATGTGGCACTTTTTCAGGTGGATCTGCACACGGCACAACAGCAGGCGTCTGTCCTGAGGCAACAGAAGAAGCTGCTGAAGGAAAAGCTGAACAGCATGAGGGAAAGACTGGGTGGTATGATGAGGGACTATTCCAGCTTAAAGAAAGACAAAGCAGAACTGCAGGAGCAGCTGTGCCTGCTGAAGAAGCAGCTGGAGGAGGCCCAGAAGGAGAACTGCCGTCTCAATGCAGGTTAGGAGCAACGACTGTTTTTTAAATTTATTTATGCTTAACAAAAATATAAATGCAACACTTTTGTTTTCATTCCCACTTTTTATGACTTGAAGTAAAAGATCTAAGATTTCTTCTATGCAGAAAAAGGCTTAGTTCTCTCAAATTTTGCTCACAAATTTGTTGAAATTCTTGTTTGTGAGTCAAGATAATCCCTCCACCTGGCTGGTGTGGCATATCAAGATGCTGATTAAACGGCATGATTATTGCACAAGAGTACCTCGGACTGGTCAGAATAAAAGGTCGCTGTAAAATGGGCAGTGTTATTCCATAACACAATGCCAAAGATGTCACAAATTTTAAAGGAGCGTGCAATTGGCGCGTTGACTGCAACAATGTCCACTACAGCTGTTGCCCGTGAAATTAATGTTCATTTCACTTCCACAAGCCACCTTGAACCTCATTTCCGAGAATTTGGTAGTACATCCAAGCAGTCTCACAAGTGCAGATCACATCCAGCTTCTTGACCTAATAGAGGTCTTTTTTCAAGATCAACTGCATGTTTTAAGCTCGTATCTCACGGAGCAAAGAAGGTAGAAGAACATAGCGATTTTTGGATGAGCTGCTTTTCTGATGAACATTGGCGAAAATCAGGACTCACCTCTGTCATGAGCGGCATTTTTCTGCCCGACGTGCTGCTGCCTTTAAAGTAAGAATTGTTTTGTCTGGCTGCCGCTGCAGCTTTTGCTTGTGTTCACTACGGGGCGAGCCAAAAATAACTTTAGCAACATGTTTTACAACTGTTTGCAAATGCTTACAGCTGTTTGCAGAAAAATACATTCGCAAAGAAATTTTGGACGTGTTAAAAATTTCTATGCGAAAATAAAAACTGTTTGTGATCCTAAAAACTGTTTGAGAACTGTTTTGCAACCTTTTACGAACCCTGAAGAAACCCAAAAATCGTAACGTTCGTCAGCATTCGCCGCTCCGTGAGATATGGGCTTTGAAGTGGCCTTTCCTTGTGACCAGTCTTAGTCACATCTGTGCAATAATCATGCTGTTTAATCAGCATCTTGCTATGCTACACCAGCCATGTAGATGTTTTAACTTGGCAATGGTGAAGTGCTCACTAACATGGATTTTAACACATTTATGAAGAAAATTTAAGGAAAATAAAACTTTTATGTGCATAGAAAAAATTTTCAAACTTTTACTTCAACTCATGAAAAATGGGAGAAAAAACAAAAGTGTTGCATTTATATGTATTTTTGTTGAGTATACATACATACGCATATAGCAATGATTTCTGTATAGAATGAGGCATAATGGTTTGAAATTTGTCTGTTGCTTTGTATCTCTTATTCCTTGTCCTTTGTAAAACTTGAAAGTCTCTCTTATGGCACTTGTCCTGCTGGACTCAACTCTACCCACATTTTTCGGTTTTCCATTGGCTATACCTGGTACGTTGTACCTGGTACCTTATCCTGTTTTTAGGATCACCTCCGTCGCGGTTCCAAGCGAGCTGAAGCAATACCAAAAGGTGATGTGAAAACACTGCAGATTACTGATTGGTCAGAGAGAATCATCACAATCACTGCATCATCATTGAGCGAGATGGGAGAGAAAAGACATCCTGAACAAACTCGCTATTTTTGAAATATCTTTCGGCAAGTAGCGCCATCTGTGCTGTACTATATCTCAAAAGCTTAACTTTTCACTGAGCGTGTGTCGCACTGAAGACAATATCATGGCAGTTTCATGTCGTGACTATGCGGTCATAATGAGTTAGGGGTACTACAATAGGCAGTGGAAAAGGAAGCCCCCGGTTCCAAAAGTGTGTAGAGTTGAGTTGGTACCATCCGGTGGAAAAATGCCATTATTTTATGAGTTAGAAATTCCCTATGCCATGCCTGAACTCACAGGAATCTGTTTGTAGATGCAGCATCATGCAAAAATTTTTATTGTTACTGCACTAACAGTGCAGTAACAGTTTCTCCACATCACTGAAAATAGGTTAATACCTACCAAACCCAACAAAAGCTGGGAGCTCGGTTGTAGTTTTAGATGATATTTTGACTTCAGTATCATCTCTGTCTGAGTTGGAAAATCCCTCAGAAGAGCAGGTGGCCTTGCAGATGGAGGTACAAAGGCTGCACGACGCTCGTAAGTGGGATCAGGAAGACTTTGAGGATGAGAAACGGGCGCTGCAGGAACAGCTCCAGCGTGAGGTCAGTCACATCACAGCATCACGCTAAGTGTGGGAAAATATGTGCTTCCAGCTGTGTGGCAAACCTTTAAGAATCACTTGTGTAACCGTTGACTTGTCTTAAGTTCTAAATGATCAGTTAGTGACTTTTTGTGTCAGTGTTACATTTTTATGTCACCACGTGGAATAATCCCTTTGTTTTTGGTGTTTATTCAATGCACCTTCTGTTTGTTAGTGACCATTGGAGCTGACATTATTCTGTATATTTTATTGCTTCTTTTGCTGCATACATACTTATGAGCCTCAAGTGTAATTTTTATTTTCTTTGAGCCATTTGTTAGCACAAGAATTTCCTTCAGCGTTAATAAAGTTTAATCTTTTCTGCAGATGGAGCACTGTGATCAGCTCAGGGCCGAGCTGACAAAGAAAGAGGGGAAGACGTACAGGAAGCGTGTTGAGGAAGTGGAGGTGCCACCTCTCCAATCTCAAGAAGGTACGCCGTGACCTGGCATGTGTGTTTGTTTGACTCACTGCGAAGCAGCAACAGGTTATGGTCATGGCCACGTCTGTCTGTTTGTCTGTCCATGGCGTTATCTTCAAAACTCAGAGCAAATTCAATCCAACTTGGTGCATAAACTCGGTGGTCCATTCCCTCACAGCACAGGTCATGTCTAGGACATAAATCTAAGGCCAAGGTCAAATCAGAGGTCATCGTCTGAAATATTTTAATGACCATATCTCAGAAATTGCATAGGCTGGAGACCCCAACGCAGAGAACAACACAGTTGGGTAAAGTAACAGCCTTTATTTACACTGCTGAGTAAATACAGACAGCAGCAGAGCAGCCATGGCTGAGGGTGTCAGCAAATGAGTAATCCAGATAAACATGCGATCGTCCATGGCAAAGGTGTCCATGTGGGAACAAGCAAAGAATCTAATCAGGATGGTACGCTGACAGTCAAAACACAGTTACTCAATATCACTGTAATATCGCCCAGCTTCGGTTTGCCACAGCATAAACGTCTGAGGCATATAATGTTTAAAATAATGAGCTTCCATTTCAGCTCGCCTTCCTTGTATCGTTATGAAGCCGATGTAGAAATGATTTCTCATCTGTTAACCAAACATTCAGCTGTATCAGCTGACGTGCACAGCGGACACATTTTTAGTCCCTGGGCTTTGTCCAGCCATCTGTCTGTCATCTTGAAAAGGTTGGAAATTTGCTCGCCTCCAACCGTTAGTAAAGACGTAGTCATTTTTGGTAACTTCTCTCTCTCCTCCTTCTCCTTCAAAACACATGGCACATTGTGGACTGATGCAGCGTGTGAGAGCAATCAGTTCTTCTTTACTGCTGGACACAGTCCTGGATGTCACAGGCAGTCCACGACAACTGCAAAAACGCTTTACGTCGTCAGCTTTCCAAAGATTAAACTGATCTAAATCATAGTAATCCATACTGCTTTCCGCTATTTTGAGCTGTTGAGTGGTAGCCCAGATCCCACAATGCACCGCGCGAGTCGAGATGCGCAAGTTGCTTCTAATGTCACGCGATGATATCAAGCAAAGTTGACAGTTAAGATGGCGGCTGTGAAGAGCCGCCATCTTAACTGTCTTAAGGTGTTTAGATGATCTTAAGATAAGCTTCCTGTATGTCTTCCCCTCTTTCTTTGTCAGCTCGGCCCTGAACTGATCACAGTGCTCCATCTGCAGAAAAGAGAAGGGAATTCTTGTGCTAACAAATGGCTCAAAGAAAATAAAAATTACACTTGAGGCTCATAAGCCATCTTAAGAGTCTTAACATAGCGTTAAAATGTCTTGTACGTCTCGTACTTTGTACGGCGGCCGACGGCGACCCGGTCGTCATAAATGCGGCCGATGGTTGCACGCGGCGGCCGTTTCTTGCACTTGGTGGCCGTTTTCGCAGTGCGGTGATCAGATGGGAGCTGAATGAAAATCTGGTCAAAAAAATCATCATATTTCAGTGACATTCCTGGGGCTGCAAAGGCGTTTTTGATTGATCGATTTAGTTTAAATGAAACCCGAATCATTAAATCCATGCACGTCTCCCGTCGCGGTGCGCAGGACTCACTGCGCTTTCCTTCAGCTCATTTGCTCTCGTCATTTTCATGCAGCACGTTGCGCTGCGGTTGCATTCAGTACACAGCACAGTTCATTTTTAAAAACACACTGCATCACATTAAATACGCAACAAGTCTATTTATTAATGCAGCACATCAACAGTCCGTTCCAATCTCGCTGTTTCTGTGCCAACGCGCACCCGCGGTGAAAGTTTAAGAAAATAATCACTCTCCTTTCCTTCAAATATTACACCAGGTGTGTTTATGATATATGGCGTATGTGTGATGTAAACTTCTTACCACAGCGCTTTCCACATAAATAAAGTTTCTCCATTTGTTTTCTTCCTGCTGAGACTATGCAGGTGTGGAGCCAGAGGGGCGAGGGGTGGGAACGCTTCCCCCCCAGCCCCTCAGAATAAAGATCCACTTTTGAAGACATTTTACTTTTTTTGCACATAACAGTACGGTTAATAATAATAATGAAAATATTTTTATTTTTGCAAGGAAATTATACAGTTTTTGGCCTCTTTAAATATTTATATATTTCCCAAGTTTATATCTAAACCTTTTTTCAGGAGGTCAGGGACCAACGATTTTAAATGACTAAGTGGAGCGGAGGCCGAAAATGGCAACCACCAAAAAAGTATGGATTCCAAATTTCTTTCTTTTTTTTTTTTTAACACTGCGTCTTGATTTCTTGTGAATTATTGGCATGTCTTGAGCCATGATGACTTGTGACTCGTAAAGTGGCTTCTTTTCTTGGATTGTGCTTTTGTGCTGCATGGTTAACTTTGGGGAAAAATTAAGTTGGTAAGTTTTAAAACAGATTTTGTTGTGTACAAAGTATAATAGAAATTTCACATAAACCAAAAAAAAAAAAAGTCGTAAAAAAGTCATTTTACTTTTAAGTGACTGTAGGTTTAATTTCTTGGAAGGGTTTTTTTTTTTAAAGAACTTTTACAAACTTTTTCAGATCTGTTCTTTTTGGTGGCTTGCCTTCTTGTTTGCTCTTTATTTTGCGATAATTGCAGCTCTTCAAATTGAAGTCCTGCAAAACCCGAAGCCCTCTTTAGTTGGTTGCTCAGTGCTCGTTTCCAGCACTGATGAGTTGCCACTATGTGCACAGAGCGCTGCTGCAGACCAGCATGAGTTATGATGATGATATTTGTGTGGCAGGTGGTCTCGTGCAAGAAGAGGACTGTGCTTCCAGCGACTCTACAGGCTCTGAGCTGCACATGTTTGCTGAAGCCAAGGCCCGGATTGAGAAGCTCAACAAGGAGAATGAGGCTTTGTTTGAGGGCATGAATAACATGATGGAGAGGTCAGTGCACTCAACCATCTCACTCACACTTTTTGTCCAAAGCTACTTTCCCCACAACAAACACATCCTTCACATTGCTCTGTGTTTCTTCTTAGGAGTCATGTCTGACCGTCCTCACGTCTACTTGCCCGAGAAACCAGAAGCTCCAAATCAGCCCCACTCAGGACCCACAGTCTCCATTCACTGGTTAAGCTTCCATTTGGAAGAGATGAACTCCATCTGGATGGAAGCTCCTCTCTGTCCAGACATCTGTCATCTACTTCGCATTCTCCTTCCAGGATAACGCTTCAAACAGAGACTCCAGGTGATACTTTATCCCATTAAAATACCTCAAAGGATGACCTTACTTTTCTGAAATAATATACTAAGTTTTCTGTTGTTTTTGAACCAACAACAAGCCTTGTGTACAATTTGCGAAGTACATACAGTGCCTTGCAAAAGTATTCACCCCCTTGGGCTTTTACACATTTTAATTTCTTTACGGCATTTTGGCTTTTTTGGAAATTAGGCTTCTCTATATTTAAATTTCTAAAATTCTCTTTAAACTTGAACTGAAAACTAATCTCTACAACTTGATATAAATTAAATAAAAATATCGAAGCCAAAATGATGGGTTGCATAAGTATTGGCACCCTTAATATAACACAAGTAAATCATCAGTTTTACAGCCACTTTTCTTCAGACAAGTCATGGGATGAATACGTGAACATTTCCAAGCTACTTGAATATGTCTTGGACTTCATTCACATCAATTATTAAGAAATACCAACAGAATGGGACTCCATGGTAAACCTGTGTCAAGTCGGCAGTTCTCAAAAATTGAGTAACTGTGCAAGGAGACTGGTGAGGGAAGCCAACAAGACACCCATGACAACTCTGATGAAGTTATAGCCTTCTCTGGCTGTGATTGGAGAAATTGTGCATAGTGCAAGTTTTGTATGTTGCATCATCACTCACAGCTTCATAGTGGAGTGGACCAGAGAAAGATTTTCATACAACAAAATAGATCAAATCTAGGCTAGCATCTCCCATGTGCCTTCTGGCAAACTGTAGCTGAACTTGGCCTTCTTTTTCAGAACATCCTTCTCTGCTCCACTCCACCATGATGTTGTGTAACTGGTGATGCAAAATGCAAGACTTGCACTATAACTTCATCAGAGTTGTCATGGGTGTCTTGTTGGCTTCCCTCACTAGTCTCCTTCTTGCACGGTTGCGCAATTTTTGAGAACTGCCTACTTGACACAGGTTTACCACAGAGAATCATACTGTTTGTATTTCTTAATGATTGATCTGACTGAAGTCCAAGACATATTCAGTAACTTGGAAATGTTCATGTATCCATCCCCTGACTTGTCTCCAGAAAACCGGCTGTAAAACTGATGATTTACTTGTGTTAATCTAAAGGGTGCCATTACTTATGCAACCCATCATTTTGGCTTAGATATTTTTATTTAATTTATATCAAGTTGTAGAGATTTTTTTCAGTTAGAGTTTAAAGAGGATAATTTTAGAAATGTTAATATAGTGAAGCCTGATTTTTTTTTTTCTTCAAAATGCTGTAAAGTAATTCAAATGTGTAAAAGCCCAAGGGGGTGAATATGTTTGCAAGGCACTGTATGTAAATTAATATACAAAATAGCACAAGCTGTAAATATCCAAGATATATCGACACTATCAGATTCTTTCAGCAAGTACAAAATAATGATAAAAGTAATATATAGTTATTATATGCAAAATATTAGGAACACTTAAAAGAGATCCAACACTCGGTGACCTAGGTGCAGGTAAATTAGTGATGTCCCAACTGATGTGGTCTTGACTGATCTTGAAATAATCCAGAGTCCTCAATGCCTGAGACTAGATCAAGTAAAAATGTGTGCGAGTCTGAGACGAGACCATCACAAAGTGGTCTCAAGACCAGTTTCAAGACCAAGACCACTCTCGAGTACACTACCCCTTGGTAACATCTCATGTGAGTTCAGTGCACCTCACAGTCCTCAGCTCATGAGCACAGCACGAGACACGTCCAGGCAGCATCTGGTGAAAGACAGTTTGACATTACGTTTACAGAAGATGCGTTTATCTGTGTTTAACTATGTTTAATTGAACAAAAGCGTGTCCTCTCCAGCTCAGTCTTTCCCAAGGCCTGAAAAAACGATTTGAAGATCTCACAGCAACTTTTCCAGGTTCTCTAAGCTCCAATCAGTGTTTTACAAAAATCAATTAAACATCACAGGGTCAACATGGATTATAACTGTCATGAAGGGTTTGGATTTTTAATGAGTGTGTGACTGAAGTGTTCTTTCAGTGGCCCCTCACAGTAGTGAAGATGAAGAGCAGCCGATTGTGTATTCTGTGCCGCTCTCCTGGCCCTGCTGCATTATGAAGCATAAAAGATCTCTTTGTGTTTGTCTCCCTCCAGAGCTGAGCCACATTCCAGAACTTCTCCTGGACACTGCGGTCCTTCTCTCTCAGGAGGCCCCTGATGGCCCCATTGTCCCGCACCCAGAGGCTCCATGGGACCTTACGGATGCCAAGACAGAGATGCAGGGTTACTGGGCCGAGCTGGCTGACGTGGAGTCCCAGTTCACTCCCAAAGCAAAACAGCTGTCACCACCTGCAGACCTGTTTACATCTTTCACATATAGATTTGACTTTGTCACCGATCCCATGAAGCGTTGCAGCAACTACACATATGAAGTTCCCATTTTTCTAAAAAAAAATAAATAGAAAAATAAAAGTCGTCACCAAAACATTTGGTGGGGTCCTTTTTGTACGTGGCATGTTTGATTATAATGTGATTGCATTTGGACTCCATTGCAGCCCATTCGCACGAGGGTGTGGATGATGAGTCCTGGTGAACGATTTTCTTCAGAGTGCTACAAAGAAATCAAAATTTCTATAAAAATCTGTAGTTTTGTACTGGTGTAAGAAGTGGAAAGCATCAAGACTGGCAGGTTTCATGAAGAAAATACCTCATTTGTGCAAACAAATTACAAGTGCATATCTGAAATTACTGATGTGTGCGCTCACATCACAGGCTGCCGGACAAAAACACATTTGGAACATTCGGTCAATTTGGAATGATAAAACATGTCTCTCCGATCTTAAATTTTAATCGTGGCGAAAATGTCATTGGAAGGGTCTGGTAGCACAGAGAGGATCCTTACGGAGGTAAATGTACGATGACAGGCTTGTTCTGAAAAACAGAGCTCCTCATTGGTAATTGACTTGTAATGCCTCAGTGAAGCGCAGCACCACTGAATGGACTGCATGCTAAGGTAAGCAGCTAACTGTATAATCAGTCATCTTAAGTCTTATTTAAATTTGTAAGGTAAACGTGCACATTCCCTTTAACCCTTTCAATGCTGAGATTTTGGGATGCTTATGTCCCAACAGGGCAGCACGGTGGCTCAGTGGTTAGTGCTCTTGCCTCACAGCAAGAAGGTCTGGGGTTCGATTCCCACCATGCCCAGTTCCTTTCTGTGTGGAGTTTGTATGTTCTCCCCGTGTTTGCGTGGGTTTCCTCCGGGCACTCCGGTTTCCTCCCACTTCCAAAGACATGCAGGTTAGGTGAATTGGTGACTCTAAATTGACCGTAGGTGCGAATGTGTTTGTCTGTCTATGTGTGGCCCTGCGATGGACTGGCGACCTGTCCGGGGTGTACCCCGCCTCTCGCCCAATGACTGCTGGGATAGGCTCCAGCACCCCGTGACCCTTAATTGGATTAAGCGGGTATTGAGAATGGATGGATGGATGTCCCAACAGGATACATGAGACATGTATCCCTTTAAGGCGCAGTCAGACTATGACGTTTACCCCAGCATTTG
>OMMV01180352.1:0-10313 GCA_900302635.1 Chatrabus melanurus
GATATTGACTGCAGAAAGAACCCATTAAATTTTGGAGGTGATCCGGATTATATTCCGGATCTGAGATCCGGAACAAGTTTAATACTGCAACAATCTAAAAAATAAAAGTGTGTTATTGTTACATGGTTGTTCTTTTTCAATTTCTTCTAAATTTTGGGCCCAGCATCTATATTCCCTTTATAGCAATTCAATTAAGGCACGCCCTTTATTGAAGAGCAACAATAAATTTAAAAAATAAAAGCACTGGATGATCAAAATCTATCAGTGTGATCTCGATCCACGCCAGGATTACAATCCAGGATAATGGTAGGTCCTAGGATCGTTGCGTTGGCGGGGTCTGCGCTCTCCGAGTGCCATTCTAGTTTGCTATGTAATGTAAAGAGAACAATGTTTTTGAGCCAAAATACAAAACATAAAAACACTCAATATTGGACTTTTATTTCCAGGTTTCATCAAGACTTTTGAAGTCTCATTGGTTTCCTTCTTGCATGTACGGACTCCATTTCTGTGCAAGTTGCTTTACAATGACGCCTCACATTCACCCATTCAGATACTCACCGAGGTCAGGATGTCATGCAAGGTGATCACGTGCACACCGGTATCAAAGACCTCGCTCAAGGGCACCTTAGCGATAATAAATTTTGTCCTTTCATTTTCCCCAGTTTCCTCCTGTGACCCTCCCGTCACAAGGCAGCTTGACTCTAACTTTGATTCATTCACTTATTCAGGTCAGGGACCTGAAGTGTGCCAAGTACAGTTTTGGGATTGGTGAGAGACTACTGAGGTGTTTCAATGCCAAGTCAAGGACGAGCAAAGACGTCAGAGCTTAAAACAGGATCTTGGGGTGTTCTAGGAAAAAAAAAAACCAAAACAGATGCGTGATCTGAGAATTTAAATACCAATTTTTGCCACAAGCAACACATGTGCTAGTGCACATACACACCCCGTGCTGACTGCAGCCTTTAATAATTAAATTCAGAATTTGATATGGATGCATATTCCTGAACCATTCAGCAGGTGGCAGCACAGCACGTAATGCCTTCCTTTTCATGTGGACTTCAGGACAATTCAAAGTTTTTGAGTAATTTGGAGTACCGAGGAAAAGTTTTGGCATCATTTCCATTCACACATTCTGTCCATTATATAATTCTGGTTTTAGTTTCTCGTTCTGTTGTATATTTTGACCACGTATTGGTCAAAATATACAACATATTTGGCCACGTAGTGGGCATCACGTTTCGCTGTGCGGTTGCTACCTTAACTTGTTCGCTCACGTGAAGGCAGGCACCACATCCAGTACATGGGAGACCCATCTACAAGATCATAGACTACACATAATTGCTTTTTCATTTGATGTGGAGCATAAAAATTCACCAGATTTGAATTAGTTTGTCCTTGTTATATGACCTTTTAAGTTGGAGATGTACACGTAATAGCATTTATTGTTTTTGAGTTATTGCTTACACACGCTGGCTGGAATGGACTAACCCACCACCCTCTCGCTCATCTACATTTTTGCTGTACAAGCCCCACGCTGTTACCAGCGCTGGGGAAAAAATGCTAAATTTGAGCTAAAAACAGGCTTTTATAAACTTATTTACCATTATCTCTTTAAACTTCATTTTCCCAGTTTAATCAAGCCTTAGTTCTTTAATTTGATTCCTTTGTTTTCAATTTAGTTGCAAATGTTTTCAATTATTTATCACTTTGGGTTGCATTTTTTGTACAAAAACTACTACAAAAGTATATCATTTATGTTCTGAAAAAAAAATCTGTAATTGCTATATTTTTCTGTTGAGCGTGGAGTTTGAGCTTCCAAACAGTAAAAAACGTTTACAACTGGCTATGTTACTGCTGGCTGTAATTGCTAATCAGGTCACAGAATCTCATAGGTCAGAAATTGTTGCACCACCAGTTCACACCTACTGGCAGAATAAAAAGGGGTGAAACTGTATCTACTCCCTGTAGGTTTTCTATTAACACACTGCATGGATTACTTACACACACACACACACACTACTGTGCAAAAGATTCAGGCACCCAATTTCTTTTTATTAAAACAAACGCACGCCCCTAGGCATCACTAAAAAAAAATCATGTGAAATCCCCACCCCTAAAAAAAAAAGCAACATAAATAAAATATGAGTATCTTTTTCATTAAAGTAACCAATCAATTACTAATTTACAAACCTCATTTTAAAAAGAAAAAAAACACAAAAAATCTGACTTCCTTGTGGCTGTAATGCCTAGTACTTGAAGACACAAAGAGGGTTGATGACGATCAATCAATAATAAAATAATTTAAAAAACCTGATTTAACACAGCCTGATTTTCTTATAAATTTGAAGAGACGCCCTCAAACAAATGTCATTTTATCACCTAAAAGAAATTAATAAATCTACACGCAGATCCAAGTGGGATCTGCTGTGGCGACCCCAAATTGAAACTGGGAGAAGCTGAAAGTAGATTATTATTGTTATAGTAATTGTGGGATGTCCCGTGAAATGGACAGACCACCTATTGGTACTCCACCGGGAGCCCGACCTCTGTGTGTGTGTGTGTGTGTGTGTTAGTTATGATAGACACTTGATGTTTAGCTCATATGAAAGTTATTTTATATTGACTAAGTAATAAAAATTTAAAAAAAGGATTGTTTTGTTTCTGAGAAAAAAAAGGTTGATTCATGATTCTACACCCTGGGACATCCCACCTGCATGGCTTTACGCACTGCTTCTAGTTTTAATTAAAATGAATTAACATTAATTTAATTATTTTTTAAAGGTGAGATGTCGTCATTTTACATATTTATTCATGACTATTAACAGCTTTTCTGTATTTAAATCATATCTATCTCAGGTGGCGGAAAATTGCCCCTCTAATCTGGCAACACAAGCTCCGGCCCTGACCCTTTGTACCTTGTCGGGCAGGAAGCGAGCAGCTGTCCTTGCAGAAAGCACGTATCCTTTATTGCTCTGTGGTTTCTTCTGCAGGTCATAAACTATGGTGCCAATCTGTGGAGATAAATAACATTTACAGGCCTCTAACTGAATCACAACGTGGGGAAACGGTAGATTAACACATCTTGTGCGAGAAATTTTTATTTTTTTTCCCCTCCAACGTTCCATCACAAACCTCGTGGTTGTCATAGCAGCCAGGGCCGACACACTCTCCCCGTCGTGACATTTGGTTTCCCAGCCGGTCTGGTGCAAAGCTATCGGGAAAGAGTTTCCTCTCCTGACAGCTGCCAAAAGCTACTCTGTGAGGAGGAACCGCTGACATTTTGGAGCAAACTGAGCCACGAAAAAAAAAACTGTCCCAAATCACTGCTCTGGTCGCTCTTTAACCATTTGCTCCGGGTAAACGCGCCAAAATTCACTAATGTAAGCAGTAAACTAAGAAGTCACTTCTTTTTGGCAAGAAGAAATAAAGAATCCGGACACAAAACCAGCGCACTTTGTAGGATTTGACTGGAGCCCGAGGAGCGTCTTGTTTATCTGTAACGATGGCAACCGAGTTACTGGTAAATTATGCAAATTAGCCATAAAGTGATCTGCCTGCCGCGGGAGCGCGCACCATCCGTTAACGCGGACTACATTTAAGGACAGTTTTTGGAAACTTATTTTATTTAATGTACAAGATTTTTTGAATAATATTCTATTGTAAATGCACTATTTTGTAAATGCCCGTTTTATTTTCTGTACATAATTTTTGATAAAGATTCACAGACATACCTTTGACATAAAGTTATAATTTGCACGTTTATGGCTGTGGGCAACCCGTTTCTGGCAGGGGATCACTTTTTGGCACAAAAATTGCTAAAGACAAATTAACTACTTCTTTTATAATCAAACAAGAATCATAATTTCTGTGCATTTTTTAATTTACAAATTACACATCTTCAATAGGCGACAGTATCAGAATTTAAAAATCAAATACATGAGATTTGTTGGTGAACCTGAAGAAAAAAAAAAAAAAACTGTTACGGAGTGACAAATTTTCTCAGATTCCTGCAGCGGAGAAAATTAAAAGACAAAAGTAGCAGATTGGCACTGACTTGAAGAATAGAAGAAAAGAAAAGAAAAAGAAAAAAAAATCTACAAGGCTATGTTCACATTCCTATCTGAAGTGACCTGAACCAGACCTTTTTGTTTTTGCATGCACACGAAACAGAGCTGATTGTTTTCAGTAGTGCAAATACGGCAAATGCCCCCCCACCACCACCGTATCAGATTTGCACCACATGTAAATGTTTCTAGAAATTATTCCAATCAGATCTCTCCTGATGTGACTGCAGTGAGAACGGGCATTACAGACAGATAAATGTAAACAGACTGCATTTCTGTAACACTTTTCCCATCGGATGCAGGTGCTCAATGCACATTACAATGATGCCTCACATTCACGGCGCTCAACTGCACACTGGGACCAACTTGGGGATTAAGGACCTAGCTGAAGGGCACCTTGGTGACTTTCCTGTCTTACAGGGACTCAAACAGAGGATCGTCTGACCACAAGCCCGCCGCTCTAACCGCCAGGCTGCCACATGCCCAGGTCTTCCCCGAATTATGTCAACATGCCAAATGTTATTTTTGTACTTGGTTTTTGGGGCACTTTCACATGTAATCCGAGATGTAATTCAGTTCTGATTTGCAACCAATCTGTGATTGCTTTGAAGACTCGGATATCAGACTGGAGTCACAAAGATGAACCAACCGGACTGAAAGGCGGTAGAGAGAGAGAGAGGAGAAAAGAAAAGGGAAAAAAAAAAAAAAAAAAAAAAAAAAAAAAAAAAAAAAAAAAATCTGATTCAGGTGACTTCAAGCTGCCTTACCCAATTCCAAAACAGAACTCTTTCAAAACAATGTTCAAAAACAAAAATCTTTTTATACAGAATTATTTCATAACCTGGTCTTTACATTACAGCATCATATTAGGAAAAAAAAAAAAAGGAAGAAATGAGACGTGAAATACATTCATGTTGACAAAAAAGGCAATCTCTGGTGAATGCAATTTATTTTTTGAAACCTACTTTAGCTGGCAATAACATTTTAGCACACGCACTCATAATCTATTCAAATATATAAAAGGTTTATGCATTTTGGCACTTGCAAGTAATAGTGTGGCATGGTGTGTACTCCTGTAGGATTTTTGTGCTAAAATTGATATTTTTTATTTTTTTCCCCCCCCTTCTCCGTTTTGGCTGCATTAGGGGTCAGACTGTCAGAAAATGATAGAGTTCAAATTTTCAGCACCTTCCCTTTCTTCCTGGGGGTGGAGGCATTTCCATTTTGGCCCCCTCAAAACTAACTATGCACCCATTTGTTATTTGTCAACCAGTTTTCATAATGTTGGAGTCATTTTGTAGGATTATAGGCATACTAAGATGATTGATTGTACTTTTGGAGCAAATGTTTAGAGTCTTCCCCCCTTTCTGGGGTTGGGGGGGTGTCACCTCCGTTTTGCCCCCTCAAAACTAACCATACCCCTATTTTCGCCATATATTAACCGAATTTCATAATGTTAGAGTTATTTTGTAAGTTTTTAAGGATACTGAGTTGATACTTTCAGAGCAAGTTTTCAGACCCAAAACCTACAAAACAACTCTAACATTATGAAAATTGGTTGATAAATGGCAGAAATAGAGCATAGTTAGTTTTGAGGAGTGCTAAATGGAAATGGCCCCCCAGGGAGGGGGAAAGGGGTCTGAAAATTTGAACCCCATCATTTTCTGATTATCTGGTCCCTATTGAAGCCAAAACAGCAAAAAATAAAATAAAATATATATATTTTAGCACCAAAATCCTACAGAAGCTGTTTTCTTGACCATACTGTACCACACTATAAGGTGAGACTAAATGGAATCTGCCTTGCAAGGTAACAGTATCAAAAAAAGGCACAGGCAGGATGATTCAGGAAAGAAAACAGACATAAAAACAGACGATAGGCCAATCTTTCTCATAAATATCCTCAAGACAAACACCCAAAACCGAGCTGACACAAGGAAGGTCTCTTAGGAGGCACTAAAGGACTGAAGAGTGGGCGTGCTTCACTCTGACTGAAGCACTGAAATTGATGGACCTTTGGGGTCATCATATCGGTCCATAGTGCTCAGGTGCATGATCATGTGCATCCCGTACACGAAAATTAACAGCATGAGCAGTGAGGTCACCAGGCCCATCCAAATGGCTGGGGTGAAGAATCCTGCACAGTCACTGGCGTAGGAGAAAGCTGTTCCATTTGCCAAACCGAAGCCCTGAATCTGGATCATAAGAACAGGAAATGTCAAAAACAACAGTACTGATTAAACAGCAAATAAGCCAAATAGACACTGTGTCCTTCCAAAATACTGTACTCGACATGCTGCTGCAGTAACGACAACAGTTGTACCTGGAAGTCGACAAAATTGAGCTTCCACTCGGACGAGTTTCCGCTGGTGGTGTTTGGCACGAGCAGAGCATCTTGGAAGCTGGTGACAGACTGGCAGTGGAAAGAATACTCTGCAGGTGCGTAGATGCCCCGCCTCCCAATGAATGACGCAGATGTCCCATTAACCTGCAGCTCCACAGAGTCCAGAGTGAACCAGTTTCGTGCCGACACCGGATGGAACCGCACATTCATGCTGAAACTGGAGATTCAACAAAAACAACTTTTGCTGAAGTTTTTAAACAACTGCACATCTATGTATAAGAAACGAGACGCGTCTAGCTGCAGTACGTGCAGTCTGTGCACGCTCTGCCTCTGCATTAAGTTTGCAATCAGGAAGTGATTCCGTGGTTGCATTACAGGAAGATTTTCCGGAAGGTGCACGGTGCGCTCTTTGCCTTACTGCAGCTAGACACTCTTGTAAGAAATGATTCTTGATACTTGTATTTTTAATCTTGTAACAATCTAATAGTTATGGCTATATTATGTTTACTTTGATGCATTACTGAAAAGGCTTGTACAATGTCTATAAAAAAGTATTCACCCCCTTGGTCTTTTACATATTTTAATTTCTTTATGCCATTAAGAACACAAAAAAATAATTCATGCTTCTCTATATTAAAACTGAAAACAAATCTCTACAACTTGATATAAATTAAATAAAAATATCAAAGCCAAAATGAAAATGCATGCATTTTTCAACAAGACAATGCAAAACCACATTCTACACACATTACAAAGGCATGGCTGCAGAAGAAGAAGGTATGGATGCTGGTTTGGCCTGCCCGCAGTCCTGACCTGTCCCCAATAGAGAACACGTGGAGAATTTTGGAAAAAACCGCAACAACCCCCCAAAAAGTTGGGACGCTAAAGCATTTACCAATTTGTAATGTTGACATTCCTTCTCACAACACTTAAGACGTTTTGGTATTCAGGATCCCAAGTTATGAAACGTTTCAGGTGTTATTTTGTCCCATTCTTCCTGCAAACACGTCTTAAGTGTTGCAGGCCTAAAATGCCAGACTGGATGTATATTAACAAATGAAATGAAGTTAACCACACAAAACATGAAATATCTTGGGTTCATACTGCCCAACCAAATCCATTCAAATATCCATCTTTCCCACTTCATGGTGGGGGATAAAAATATCAATATGTTTGCTAAGACATATGGTCACTGATTTTGGATGATTATTCCTCCAGTATGTACTGGCAACTCTTGTAGCCCTGCCTATAGCAGGACTAATCAATGGGAAAAGTCTGAAATTAATGGTCAATTCTATCCCATCTTCTTTACTTCTAGTCCGTTTACATTTCAAATTGTACTGAACAGGACCAATGAATACGCTGTGGAAAGTAGTTCTCCAGGTGAATTCTGCTAAAGAATATAGACTATATTTCTATAGGAACTAAGATAACATTTGCTTCTCAAACCACAAACATATTTAGAGCCTTACCTCAGAGTAATGCCTGATGGATAACTGAGGACAAGCCTACAAAAATAAAATAACACATTAAAATGATCTTTTAGGTTTTAATAATAGCACTCGCTTGGAAACAAGTACAACATCATGAACATGTGCTGGAGATTTTCAAGGAAAATAAACCTACTCACTGTGAATGACTGCGGTTACACTGGGATCCTGACATAGAAGGTATTTGTGTGGCAACGTCAATCCACCGTGTAGGCTCAACGCTGACATAGAGATTCTGAGCCCAAAGCATTATGCAAGGACTTCCAGAAACATTATACATGATGGGTGGTTTGACATCTTCAACTGTTTGGAGCAAGGACCGACCCACGGCCTGATTAGAAACTGATGCCTCTGAGATAACCTGCAAATCAAGGAATCCAAGTGGATGTTAAGTTCTGTCTATCCTCTTGGCTGTATGTTTAAACTTTGGATGACATAAGATTAGAATGCAAAAGACGTGTGCCAATTAGAATATCTTACTCTGGATGGGTGGAGTCCGGTGTATATGGCCGTGTATGGGACATGTTTGGCTTTCACGATACTCAGAACTTTGCCAATAATCTCATCTGTTGAAAATCAAATGCACTTATGTTAATGGGTGCACATGTGGTTCACTACAACTGTACATTATTCAAAATCAGAGAATTTCATAGGATAAATCTGTTAAAAGTGAAAACTTACCATTGTTTTGGAGGATTGCTTTGCATGACGTGTGCAAGCTTCAGAGAAATTTAATACGTTAATTTTCATAATTTCTAGAATAAAAACTGTAGAATACATTCATTAATGATTGATACCCATTTCCACCAAACATAAAACAAAACAGCCAATTATCTTAAAAAAAAAAAATCCCCACAGTAAGTGACAGTAATTATAAAATACTAAGGTAGATTTTTTGGTTGTATGAGACTCAGAATGACAGGATTCCCATGGGGAATGGGTGAACTGGTGGTGCAGAAACAACCAGTGTAGGAAGAAAAGGGAAGGGGTGATGATAAAAATTATATACAAATACAAGTAAATTTTGCCAAGAAGTGATCCTCTGACAAGAGGCTTTTTGCTGCATTTAATATACCTTGGAAATATGAACTCAAAGTTTTTTTTGTGTTTTTTTTCCTTTAAATCCTCTCTTTCTTATCAGCCATCATCTTTTTGCTGGCGAAAACCGACTTTCATAACTAAAGAATCATCTGCATACGAGAAAAAGTCTCACCTCGTGCAATATGGAAGCGTTACGAGCAGGAGGTTGTTGCCAGATGAACTGATGCTGAGATGTGACGGAGCGTCTTTGTCTACAAGCAGAGGCGAGACAGCGAGCTTCTCCTGCAGCCAGGTGGAGACGTCAGTGGGGCCTGCCCACTCCACCGCAGGGAGCACCGCCGATGAGGAAGAAGATTCCAGTGCAGCCTGGAATGGACAATCATCAGTCTTACTGCCCCGATAAACTCATCGTTTATGATTGTCTGAGTTCTGACCTCACAGTACAGTAAGCCGTACCTCAACGTTCTGAAAGGCACTCTCCATCTTGTTCCCAAACACTCCACCAAAGACTGTGAAGTCATCTTTGCTGAGCTGAAACCACAACACAAAAATAAATAAATAATACTTTTAAAAAATAAAATAAAAATCCAGCTACATCAGCAAACCCACAGAAATCGCAGCGATTACTGAATCCATGAAAAGTCCAACGATAAAACATCACTCAGTGGTTAGATTATTCATTTTCCTCCCAAGTCATCTTTACTTGCACTCACGGTGCCATTCCTTATTGAACGTAGCCTCTTGCTACCAGATCCTACTTAGTCTGCACGTTTGGCTCGGCTCTGTTTATCCCAGCTCTTAATTGCTTTTTACCAATAACTGCGATTGAAACCCTTCCCTGGGGTCGGGAGGTGGACCACAGATCGTTTATATGTGTGTCAGGGAAGGGTGATTGATGGGGAGAACCGTGCACATTCCAGGCATCCCCTCCCCTTAGAGACCACGGGAAAAAACAGGTTTTTCTCCACAACCATTACAATTGCACTGATGCTGATATCCAAGTCCCATTTACTTGTACTGGGCGCTGGAGTCGAGTGTGGGCGTTGTTACAGAGGAAAGTAAAGAGGACCTGGGAGGAAGAGACACTGCAAACTAAAATTTTCACTGGGAGATGAAGGGTTAACAAATACGATCTGTCACAACCAAGACCATAAAGTTTCAGCGAACAGAGCAAAAAATGGATGCATTACAGAACTACAAAATGGGAAGGAACTTCAGCGCCACACCAGAATGAGAGTATCACAACATCACAAGACCGCTGTGTGACTCATTACTAGTCCATTTACTCAACCACATTTGGTTCACATTACACTAGTACAAACATTCATTCATTCATTTTCTGAACCCACTTATTCCAGTTCAGGGTCATATTGG